>JAPMLY010002849.1:0-38448 GCA_026401115.1 Tetraselmis chui | reverse complement strand
GGGTGGTGGAAAGTTGGGGGTCCGAGGCGGCGCAGGGTGGCGTTGGACCTCCCGACGGGAGTTCACGCTGGCGTGAAGCGAGCTGATAAAGTAAGCCAACTGTGATGCAGGAGGTGGGGATGTCCAGTCGGACCTCCTGGTGGCCATGTGAGAGTGCGACTGGCAGTGGGGTGAGATCGTGTTGCTGGGGCATGGCTGGGTGTGGGGTGCGGGTGACTGAGGCTGTCCATTTCGCACGATGGGCGAGTTCCCGACCGATTATATTTTTCGCGCGGGCCGGAATATCGGTTAGGGCGTGAACTTTTTCGAGAAGCCAGCGTCGAGCGAGGGAGCAGGCGGAGAGGAGCATAAGTGAGGAAGACGGCGTGTTTGGTAGGAACACACCGTGGAGCCAGAAGCTGGCAGTGTCAGGAGGGGCGGTGGAGTACTGGCCTGTCAGTAGGTAGGAGTCGATCAGGCGAGCAGAGGGGTCAACGGCCCCTCCAAGGTCGGGGGCCGTCGTCGGGGTGGAGAGGACCAGGGGAGTTTGAAGCCCTGTGCCCGGCGTGGGTTCCATGGGTGTGCCTCGTCCGTAGTCCGCATGTGTGAGCTGTGGGGCTGTGAGGAAAGGAGCGAGTGGGTGACCCACAAGGCGGTTGCGGGGGCCGATGTGGTCTTCCGCGAAGAGGGGTGTGGGGCGGTCTTTGAGGAGTACCTGTTTGTATGATTCCGGGAGGGCGGAAGGTGATGACATAGTGGTCGTAAGGTGGGTGTCGATGTGTGTGTAAGTGGTGGATTTGGAGTGGAGAGAGAGAGGGTTAGAGGTGGTCAGCGTGTGTTGGCGGCACACGACCAGGTCTGATGGGACCTGGGTTTGTTTTTCACGGACGTCTGATGGGAACGTCCGGACGCTCGGAGGGGCGCGTGAGAGTGCGCCGGCTCCGTGGGAGAGTGATTTTTGTAATCTTGTTGATACGCACGAGTGTCGTAGTATTGGACGGAGTACTCGGAATGTTTGAGATGTAGGTGGCGCAGATTCCGGCATGTGAACCGAATTCAAATTTGTGAAAGCTGCGCCTTGGAGTGTGTACCGTCTGATGTGCCTACGGATCCACTGACCTGAATGAGCTAGGCTCGGGTGGGGAGAGGTGATCGGTGCCCGTCGTCCGACGGGCCCTGTGGTCACCAGTCTATCGCTCATAGGGAGGCCAAGCCCGGAGCGAAGACGGTCGGCGTTGCTCATCCGAGCTACCGACCCATCCCCTATATTTTTAACGTCAGCAGTACTTTAGTAGTACTTCGGATCTTTTTACTGTCTTTAGTGACGGTAGGATATGCTCTAGACGTCCTCACACACAATAAATCGCGCTGAATTGGCTGGCATATTGAAATTGAAATTGAAATTGTTTACAACATGTACCGTATGCGCCGGTTTTTTGTGTGCATTCAGGGTCGTGCGTGGAGGCAATGTGCGGATGCGCGGTGGGAGGTCGTGCGGGACTTGATGCGGTATATGCGTAGGAGGTGATGCAGCCATTGGACAGTATGCGTATGGAGTTGAGCAAGAATGCGAGATGTGTCGAGGCGTGCTTTGGAGACGAGTTTATCTGGAGGGTCGGTGCGGGCGGTGAGAAGGGAGGTGAGACTCGTGATGGTGGAGGAGTGTGGTGTACCGGTGCGGCTCATGACTATGGGTATGATGTCGACCACTGTGCCTGGCCAGTGGTTTCTGATGGCGTTCGCAAGGGGTGTGTATTTGGTGCGTATGAGGTCGCGAGAGGTTATTGTCTGTGCAGTACTTCCATTCCCCTATCTGGATTTTTTTTATGGATGCGTAACGTCGGCGACCGTTGGAGTGACCAACGAATCGGGGTTCGAGGATGCGGATGAAGTCAGGTTTGTGTGCAGGGGGACGAAGTGGGGGGGGGAGAATCTCAGGTGGGAGGACGGCGGGGCACGAGGTGAGGGAATCGGGCGAGAGACCTTCGTCAGCAGCGACAAGGCGGGTGGGCATGTGGGTGGGGTGAGGTGGGTGGCAGTCAAGTGGGGTGCAGGCAGGGGTGGGGGAATCAAACGATTTTATGGGTTTGTTACCGAAGTCTGCGGTGATGGTTTCCCATCGCCCTCCGTTGTGGCGTTCCAGTAGGGAGAGTAGGAGTTGCAGAGCGCTGTTGTGTCGGTCCTGTCTTAGACCAGACATAGAGGGGCAGTTACCGGCCATGTGGCCGTTGCTAGTGAATTGGCCACATAGGGGGCAGCGCAGGGTGGGGTTGTGAGTAAGTAGGCGGGTGTTGTGGACACCCCACATGAATTCTTGTTTGTGTGTGAACTGGATATTTGTGAGGGTTGAGTGTTTTTTGTGGTAAGAGAAATCGGCGCCGTCCTGCGCGGCGCGGGCGAGGAGGGCACCGTGTTTGGTTGTTCGCGAGAGAGGAGTGTGTGTGTGTTTTGTGCTGTAGGTGTGTGCGTCGGATTTGAGGTTGGTGTATTTGTAGGTTACGGGGTCCCCTAGCGTTTGTGGGATGAGGGTGTATGGCCATGTCCAGTGGCCTATTGTGACTTCAGAACCTGTGGTGTATGTAGTATCGGGTGGGTGACCATCCGCGACTTGGTTTGCGAGGGTGTCTGCGAGGTCGTTGCCGATGGAATGGTTGTGGGCTTTGATTTTGCCGAGGTGTGTACGGATGCCTGTTTCGCAGCGGGTTTTAAGGGTGTGTGTGATAGATGAGAGGGTGTCGCGGTGAATGTTGTGGCGGTAAGCGGAAGGGCAGTTTAAGTAACCTTGTATGAGGCGGAGGGAGCACGCACTGTCTGTGAGGAGGTGGGTGTGGCCAAGTTGGAGGCCAATATCTATGCCAGCTAATTCAGCACGATTTATTGTATGTGAGGGAGGGGTAGAGGTCACCATGATTTTGACTCGGGTGTCCGAGGCGGGGTGGGTAGCTGCTGCTCCGAGGGGGGTCGAGCCGCCTTTTTTCGAGCCGTCCGTGTATACGAAGTCCTGCCAGTTCCAAGCAGGGGTGCCTCTGGTGGGGGGGTACGTTAGATGCACGCGGTCTGGGAGGGGGTATGTGAGGGGGTGAGTTGGGTTTGGGGGGCGGTGGTATATACCTGCTGAGTGGGGTGAGTATGTGACAAAGAGGTGTGGAGGAGGGGGGGTGATGATGGGGTTGGGGAGGTGAGTGTCGTAGATAGATTCGAGAGTGTTGTGAAGTGCGGTCATGGCTGCGGGTGACGGGAGGGTGGTGAGTGCGAGGGGGTTAGCGACGAGGTATATGTCGACCATCCATCGTGTGCCGAATGGGGTAGGGGTGGGGTTGCCAGTGTGTTGGTCGGGGGGTAGGAATGTGTTTGCGTCATTGGGCAGGGTGTAAAGGTGGTGGGTGTATGGGGAGTTGATGTATTTGGAGTGGCGGTATGGTGTGTGTTCCCAACGGGGGAGGATGAGGATGGTTGCGCTGGGTGTGTGAGGGGCTGTGAGGTGTGCGCTGGTGATTGCGTGTTCCATGGCTCGTCTCATGCATTCGTGGTCGTATTCGGGGTTGGCTATGTTGGTGCCTTGCCATGTGTGTGGGGCATTGCTGCCGCTAGATGAGAAGACTATATCTTCAGGGTAGAGGGAGTGGTAGGTGTGGGAGTGGAGGGATTTATTGAGGGGGTCGGAGTAGAGTTCTGTCTGGACGCGGAATGTGTGACGGAGAGCTGTGAGTAGGTCTTCTCTAGTGGCCCATCTATTACGGGTGGTGGTGGCGGGTGTGGGTGAGTGGATTTCTGAGCGGGAACCTAGGCGGGTCAGGAGGTGGTAGACCTCCTCTTCGAACGTATGCTGCGAGAGGTCGGGGCGAAAGAGCTGAAAGAGGTGGCGGACGCGGGGGCCGTTAAGGGTGGTGACCGCGCGGCCGTCGGGAGTGCAGAGTATGGTGGTGTCGAGGAGTGATGGGTGTGCGTGGATAGCGAATTTACCGGTAGGGAGCATGTCGAGGTCGGGGTTGATGGGGTCATGGTTGAATGTGATTAGGGGGTGTGACCACGGAGGGGGTCCGGGTTCTGGCAAAATGGGTGTGGTGGAGGGGACATAGCCTGAGTTAAATGCGGTGAGGGCGGTGGGGCCGGAGGGGGTCTCACTGATGGTGTCGTGGAGTTGTAGGCACGGGGCCCACTGCACTTCGTGGAGGTGGGTGAGGTCGTGGTGTTGGCCGCGAGCACACCAGTCGCACTGCCATGAGGCGGGTCCCTGAGCTGGGCGGCATTGGGAGTGTATGGCAAAGTGCGGGCATGTGCAGCAGGTGGAGGAGGGTTCTATGTGCAGGGGGTCATGACACATGGAGCAGGCGGTGGGGGAGGGGGAGGGGAGGCATACCGATGTAGGAGTGGAGGAGATGAGGCGGAAGCCGTCGTCGAGTTGTAACTGAATGTCCCATTCCGTGAGGTGTTCCGGGGCCCATTCAACCATGTACTGCGTCTGGCCGTATTCTGTGTCCTTGTGTTTGGAAATGATGCGTGTTACGTCGCAGGGAGGGTAGTGGTGGTCTGAGGGGGTGAGGTATTCAGTGTCTAAGTGTGTGGTGGGTGCGGTGGGGGTGGGGTGAGTGGTGCGGGGGGTGTAGATGCCTGATGAGAGGGTGGGGGGCGAGCGGGGGAGGTGAGGGGAGAGGAGGGGAATCCATGAGGGGTGTATAGTGGTGGGGGGGGATGCTTGGTTGGTAGTGAGGCTTGTGATGGGGAGGCGGTTGTGGATAGTATCGAGGGGTTCAGTGAGGATTGCGGCGAGGAGGCGGATGGGAACTGAGAGTGGGGTGGTGGACCCCGTGAGTGTGGTGATGGATTTGCATGATTTGAGGATGAAGGAGGATGAGGTGGCTCTGAGGAGGACTTGTGGCCACGAGGTGATGTTACTTTTCCAGAGGGGGGTGAGGCGGGGTAGGAGGGAGGCGTGTGTTTTGCGGGGAGAGAAATCGCAGTAGGCTTGTTTATATGTGTGAGGGTCGGTGATGTGTGTGGCTTTGTCCCGGAGTGAGGCGAGGAGGGCGTTGTCTTGAGTGGTGAAGTGGGCGCGGATTGTGGAGGCGATAGGGTTGGTGAGGGAGAGTGGAGGGATGTTGTGGAATAGGGTGCCCGCATCGCGTTGAGCTCGGACTAAGCACTTGAGTGTGGGTGGGGTGTAACATGTTGACATGATGGATTCCGAGGGCCAGTGGGAGTACGTGGTGGATAGGGTGCGTATGTGTGCGCGGGCCATGTGGCCTCTGTAGCCCGAGTTGTTCATGATTTTATGTAGGTGGCAAACTGTGAGTTGTGCGGCGTGGGCTTTGAGGGAGGGGAGGCCGTATCCTAGGTCTGAGGTAGGGCGGTGAAGGGCGGTGCGGGGAAGGTTACGTACCGAGGAGACGGCGGAGCGGAGTGCGCGGCAGATTTGTCCTTCGAGAGTGTCGAGTTGGGAGTCGGTGAAGAGGCCAAGCTGGAGGGTGAAATGCTTTCCGATGAGGAGTCCACGGATGACCCTGATTCTGCGGGATTGTGTTAGTGGGGAGGTGGAAAGGGTGGTGATGAGGGATGCAGTGGTGCGTTTGAGTTCTTGCCAGTGTTTGGTGAAGTTGAGGGAGGTGTTGAGTTCTACCCCTAGGACACGGTATGTGTCCCTGGGGCTAATGGAGGGGATGGGGGCCGGGGTGGAGTTTAGGGAGATGAACTGTGTCTGCAGGCGGGATGCGAGGAGGGTAGTGTTGGCGAGGGTGAGGGCGTTGCCTGTGCGCCAGAGCGCGCCGGTGATGCAGCATTTGCGGATGTTGACGGTCATGCCCGTGTAGGCGCTGAAGAGGGAGAGTTTTCTGAGCTGGATGGTCATGTTGGGGGTCGAGCCCGTGGCAAGGCTGAGGTCGTCGGCGAATCCGTGTCCTGGGTATGTGGCTGTGGGTTCTGTGGGGTCGACGTTAGTAGCGGGGGGGCCTGGGCGGTATCCCCGGCTTCCCACCGTGAGCCAGCGAAGAAAGGGTTCAAGGAAGAGGGTGAATAGAAAGGGGGAGAGGGTGTCGCCCTGGAGGGTTCCGCGATTAATGTCTATAGAAGGGGTGGGGCCATGTGGTGTAATATAGTCTGTGGTTGAGACCCCGTAGAGGTGTTCGCATGTGTCGACAAAGGTGGGGGGCATACCGAGTTGACGCATGTGTTTGAACATGATACGGTGGTCCGCGGCGTTGAAGGCGCCTTTGAAATCGGCGTACATGACGTAGATGTCTTTGTTGTGGAGTTTCGCGTCCTCCATTGTCATAATGAGGGAGGAGAGGGCGTCGTGGATACTGCGGTGTTGTCGGAATCCGTCTTGTTGGTCGCTGAGAATGCCGTGGGTTTCGGCGTACTTCGAGCCTGCGTCTTTTATTAGTGCTGTCCATAGTTTAAGGAGGTTATTCATGAGGGCGATAGGGCGGTAGTTATCGAGGAGGGAGGGGTCGCCTTTTTTATGTAGGAGGCATGTTGTGCTGTGGCACCAATCAGGAGGAGTGTAGGATTTGTGTGCTAGGAGGGAGAGGAGAGAGAAGAGGGCGGAGCGGGTCGCCGGTGGTAGGAATTTGATTATTTCATTGGGGATACCGTCGGGGCCGGGGGCTTTGCCGGTGCCTAGGGAGTTGAGGGTTTTATCGAAAGTGTCGCGGGTAATCATGTCGGCAAGGGTGAGAGAGGGGTCACCGCGGGGTTCGATGGTAAAGTTGTCGGGGTTGTCGGGGAGCTCCCATGGGGGGGTGGGTAGTTCGTGTGGGGTGGCGCAGCCGAGTTCGCTAGCGAAGTGAGAGTGTACCGCGTCAATGACGGCGGAGGGAGAGGATGCGGTGGTTTTATCGGGTTTGGTAATGCGGTGGAGGGTGGAGGCGGCGCCGGCGGGGGGTAGGAGGCCGCTTTTAATTTTCAATCGGCGGTGGGAGAGTTTGGGGCAGGTGTCGTAGGCCGCATTGGCTCGAGTTTTTATTTTCTTTATCTTATCCGTGGTGGTGGCGTGAAGGAGCTGGCGTATGCGTGCTTGGCACTGTTGTTTGATGGCGTCAGGGGAGAGATAGTCGGTTGTGTTTAAGAGGGCTTGGGCGATGGGGAGGGGGCCGTTATTTTTGCTGCATTTACGGAGTTTGAGTATGTGAGTGCGTGTTTTATTTGTTAGCCAAGTAGGGTCATGGGACGCTTGGGGTGGGCGGGGTTTCTTGGCGGGGAGGAGGGGCCAAACTGTGGCTGCGTGGTTCATGTGATGGGAGAGGAGTGTGGTGAATTGTGAGGCTAGGGTGTCGAGGGTGTCGGGGGAGGCCGAGGTGTGTGAGGTGTTGAGAATTTCTGCGTGGAGGGCGGCCGTTTGGTTGATGAGGTCGGGGGTGCTGGATTGGTACGCTTTTATGTGGTCGGGTGTGAGGGGAAGTCGAAAGGTGAGTTTGCGCGTTGTGTGATGTGGCCCCAAGCTGCAACGTCTGGCATAGATATAGGCCTCCAACTTGGCCGCACCCACCTCCTCAAAGACAGTGCGTGCTCCCTCCGCCTCATACAAGGATACTTAAACTGCCCCTCCGCTTACCGCCACAACATTCACCGCGACACCCTCCTATCCATCACGCACACCCTTAAAACCCGCTGCATCGCAGGCATCCGTACACACCTCGGCAAAATCAAAGCCCACAACCATTCCCTAGGCAACGACCTCGCAGACACCCTCGCCAACCAAGTCGCAGACGGTCACCCACCCGACACTACATACACTACAGGTTCAGAGATCACGATAGGCCACTGGACATGGCCATACACCCTCATCCCACAAACCCTAGGGGACCCCATACCCTACAGATACACCAACCTCAAAACAGACGCACACACCTACAGCACAAAACACACACACACTCCTCTCTCGCAAACAACCAAACACGGAGCCCTCCTCGCCCGCGCCGCGAAGGACGGCGCCGATTTCTCTTACCACAAAAAACACTCAACCCTCACAAATATCCAGTTCACACACAAACTAGAATTCATGTGGGGCGTCCACAACACCCGCCTACTTACTCACAACCCCACCCTGCGATGCCCCCTCTGTGGCCAATTCACTAGCAACGGCCACATGGCCGGTAACTGCCCCTCTATGTCTGGTCTAAGACAGGACCGACACAACAGCGCGTTGCAACTCCTACTCTGTCTACTGGAACGCCACAACGGAGGACGCTGGGAAACCATCACCGCAGACTTCGGTAACAAACCCATAAAATCGTTCGCTTCCCCCACCCCTGCCCACACTCCACTTGACTGCCACCCACCTCACCCCACCCACATGCCCACCCGACTTGTTGCCGCTGACGAAGGTCTCTCGCCTGACTCCCTAACCTCATGCCCCGCCATCCTCCCCCCTGAAATTCTCCCCCCTCTGCTTCGTCCCCCTGCACACAAACATGACTTCATCCGCATCCTCGAACCCCGATTCGTTGGTCACTCAAACGGTCGCCGACGTTACGCATCCATAAAAAAGATCCAGATAGGATAATGGAAGTACTGCACAGACAACAACCTCTCCCACACAGCCGACCTCATACGTACCAAAGACACACCCCTTGCTAACGCCATCAGATACCACTGGCCGGGCACAGTAGTCGACATCCTCCCCATCGTCATGAGCCGCACAGGTACACCGCACTCCTCCACCATCACGAGTCTCACCTCCCTTCTCACAGCCCGCACCGACCCTCCTGATAAACTCGTCTCCAAAACGCGCCTTGAAACGTCTCGCATTCTTACACAACTCCATACACATACTGTCCAATGGCTGCATCACCTCCTACTCATGTACCGCATCAAGTCCCGCACGACCTCCCGCCGCGCATCCGCACATCGCCTCCACGCACGACCCTAAATGCACACAACCTTCGCCTCTACTTGCACCCTCCCCGGGGGGGGAGTAAAACCCCCGACCCACATTGGAGAGGTTGGATTAGGTGGTTAACGGTCTAGCCCTGACTTGTAAGTTCCCTGTATGGCATAGTTGGGAGGGCCCAGAGACAGCAGCCGACGCATCCGGCTTTTGGTGAAACACCGGCGCATACGGTACATGTTGTAAACAATTTCAATTTCAATTTCAATTAGGTTCGACAACAGCGCCCGCCGGCGGCTTATCGGCGGCGGCCCATGAGGGGGTGCGTCCGTAGGTCCGTCGGGCCTTAACCCCACCTCCTCGTGGTGGGCTTTGGTGACCCTATTGCCGTGCCATGCATGGTACGGTAGGGGGCTAGGTGTGGAATTGGGGCTCGTTGTTCGCCTATGTACCGGAATCTTGCCCCTCGCGGGTCTCAAGCCCGGGCCTTCGGCGCACTAGGCTACACGCTTAAGCGACGCATCGAAAAAGAATGGATGTCGCATAGTGGCTTTCTTGCCACTATACATCCAATTTGCGACACAGAGCGGGTGAGCCGACAACTCCGATCCGCGCGATCACAAGTAGTCCGAAAAGCCATGCACGAAGGGCTTTTTAAAATATTTTGTGTACGCTACCGGCGCCAAGATCTCCCGCTCGGCCCGTCTAAAATGTTTTTTTCAAGACAAGATAGTACTCAGATACCGTCCCATTTGGGGGGGGGTGGAGCATGTATATGTAGGAGTGTGTGGAGGCGAGGAGGGTACGGACGGATCCGCGATGGGACGCGGGCGTTGGAGTTGGCGGCGGACAGCCGGGAAGCAACGCTTGGGTATGGTGCTCGCTCGATGTCGACTAGCATGGTGACGGCCAGCCGGCCCAAAGGGGGAAAGCACGAAACCATCGGCGAGGAGGACTATCGCGATGGTAGAAGCCGCGAGGTATGGCGGTGGCGATCCTCGTGGTCAGCCGTCGCCGGAATACCATATACGGAGGTGTTTGAATAGTGTCCGTACGCATGTGGCCTTTCGGATCCGGCAAGGGTGACCATGCCCTAGCACCCAACCGTCACCCACTATCGCTAGGCGCACCTCATATTAGAGAGTGCGATCCCAGTAAGCGCGGAGGCTCAAAGCAAGGGTACTCGAAGGACGCGTGAACGGTGGAAGGAGGGTACGGTCGTTGACTAGGTGTCAGACATGAATCCGCGTACCACCGCAAAACTGCCAGGGAAATTTGCTGGAAAACTTTTCAGCGCGGCGGGAGGAGCGCTAGTTTAATCTGTTTGGCTGTCTCGCCCCCCCCCCCCCCCACTTGCCCTTGAGGTAACGAGGGACCTCGACTAGAAGGAAAGTCACGATAGGAATTGCGGCAACGACCTTGGGACGCGGCTTACGGGATGCGACGGCGAGATCGACGAGCGACCACATGAAGAGGATTTTTTGCTTACTAGTCTTTCCCCTTCTGTCTCCGGCAAGACCGAAGTTACGCGGGAGCTAGACTAGGTTGACCCGTCGCCCCTCTAGAACGCCAATCGGCCTTGGCCGGTTGGCACCCCGTTTCGGTGGGAGCAGGCCGTGCATCGTGAAGGTCGAGCAACATATCCATTTTGCATTTTTAACAAGTGATGGATTTCTTTTTAGATCTGTTTTCTTGATTGGAATAGAATTTCTGTTGTTGCTGCTCAGACAAGGCGGGGGGGACTGTGGCAATTACTGCGGTTGCAAACAGTTTTTAACGTCCGAGGAACGTCGACACACATTATGTGTCGACATATAGGTGTGTCGACATGTGTACATGGTCGAAGAGAACCTCGCCCAATCGTTCTCCTAAGTGTCCTATACTATGGCAGAGTATTGATGGCCGCTAGACACGCGAGTCGGTCGAGCTTGCCGATATTGTTGTATAATACAATTGCAATGTTAGTAGCTTCCACAACGTCCCGGGCGCGGCAATGTTGAGGTCGGCGACGGAGCTTGTAGGCGATAGGTAAAGCGAGGTGCGGGCTGAGAACCTACCCTCTTGTTCAAATATTGTGTGCCATTTTGCCTTTCCGGAGCTATTATTAGTTGACACAAATATGTTCTTTTCTGTTGTTGCCTATGCATGTGGAAGTGCAAATGTAGAGAGATGACATATGTTTCACGGTGTTAACAATAGATTGCAAAACAACGAGTTTTGATTAAATGGTTATGTCACCTCCCTCCATTGCAAGAGGCGTAATAATCTCCATCCGAGGTAGCTTGCACGTGTTCTCGTGTGGTCCTTGTCAAAGTTGAGGGGACAATAAGGAATACTTACACTCGGTGAGTGACACTGCATGTCATCTCACCCTCAGCAAGTGCCTAGCACTTGCCTATCACAGGACACGTATTCACCTTGTGGTGAGCACACGCCAACATATATTCTGAGCCGTTAGATGATATCTAACGCTCAGCAACTTGCCACTATCAGCAACCTAATCCTCTCTATTGTTGGTTGGCTTATCATCTTATTGTGCTGAGTCACAGCCGTACTATCACGATGCTACTCGACCAACATTGCTGTGTAGCAACTTGATTACCACACAAAACCATGTCTCGCAACACTCCCCCTTGCTACGCAGGCAATCCCATGATGGCATTGCACAACTTGCCATGCCTTGCACTCACTAATGGCTTGGTAAGTACATCAGCAAGCATGTTTTCCGTCGCACAATATTGCACCTCGATGTCTCCGCTCTCCACCTTCTCCCGACAGAAGTGGTACCTCACGTCCATGTGCTTGCTGCGTCCGGTCGTCATGCTATTCTTGCTGAGTGCAATACAACTCTGATTGTCCTCGTGAATTGTGATGGGAGACCCGGAGTCTTGGTGAAACTCGTGGAGTAGTTGCTTCAGAAACATCGCCTCCTGAGTGGCCGCAGTCAGCGCCATATACTCTGCCTCCGCTGTCGACAACGCCACAGTTTGTTGCCGCTGACTTTTCCAGCTCACCGCTGCACCGTTGAGCATGAACACATATCCCGTGCGAGAGCGCCGCTCGCCAATATCACTCGCGTAGTCAGAATCTGACCATCCTGCCACCTTTGATGAGGGTGCGCCACCGTACATCAAGACCGACTCTGCGGTCCCCTTGAGGTAGCGGAGCACCCTCTTGGCTTGCTCCCAATGTGACTGAGAGGGGTCGGACATGTACCTACTAAGGTGGCTAACAGCCATGGTGATGTCGGGCCGTGTGCTTACGGAAGCGTACAACAAGCTGCCGATCAAGCTTTGGTACGGCACTAGACCGGGAGGCAACCTCGATGTCGACGTCTCCACACAATTGCTCAAAGCATCGACCGCCATAGGTGAGCCCACCGGCTTGCAGCCCATCATGTTGAAGCGCTCCAACATATCTAAGACGTATTGTTGTTGTCCAATCCTGATGGTGCGGCTGCCACGATCAAACTCGACTGTCATGCCAAGCAACCAAGACACTGGACCGAGGTCTTGCACGTTGAACCTTTCGCCGAAAGCCGACTTGAACCCAACGATGAAGCTACCCGCTGGTCCGACGATGATGCTGTCGTCCACGTACAACGCCAAGACATAAAGCTCACCCTCCTTGATGAAGACATAAATGCCGGGATCCACCTTGGATTGGGTAAAGCCATACTCCTCTAGCCATGCTGTGATGGTCTTATTCCAGTTCTTAGGAGCTTGCTTGAGGCCATACAATGATTTCTTCAACAAGCACACTCGCTCCTCTCCATTGATGTCGAAGTGACGGAATCCTTCCGGCTGCCTCATGTAGATTTCCTCCTCGATATCGGCCTCCAAAAATGCCGTCACCACATCAAGCTGCTCCACCTCCCAATCATTATAAGCAGCAAGCGCGAGCAACGTTCGAATAGAAATCACCCTCACTGTGGGAGCGAAGGTCTCGTGGTAGTCCACACCCTTCTCCTGAGTAAACCCGCGAGCCACAAGTCTTGCTTTGTACCTTGCAATCTGTCCATTGGCATCGCGCTTCAGCTTGAACACCCACTTGGAATCTACGAGTTTGCGACCGGCAGGACAAGGGACCAATGTCCAGGTTTTCCGAGATACAAGTGAGTCGTACTCGCTCTTGATAGCTGCCTCCCACTCCCCCGATTGGGGACTCCTCAGTGCTTGCTTGTATGACACCGGCTCTTGAACGGTCGGGCTGCTGGATGACTTAATAGCCGCGGTATTTCCCGTAGTCCATCCATCTCCCGAAGCGCCCGCTGAACGGAGATTATACCTTGGTACTTGGAGAGGTTGGATTAGGTGGTTAACGGTCTAGCCCTGACTTGTAAGTTCCCTGTATGGCATAGTTGGGAGGGCCCAGAGACAGCAGCCGACGCATCCGGCTTTTGGTGAAAAACCGGCGCATACGGTACATGTTGTAAACAATTTCAATACCTTGGACTGGGTACGCATTGCTGTGGTGCGGCAGTGGATCGAAGATTATACCTTGGACGTGGAGTCTCCCCCGAATGCATGTCCCGTTCATCTTCCGTCGACCCGGAATGCTGCCGCGACTCCCGTAGCGGCGACTCCCCCGAAGGTGTATCCCGTTCTTCGCTACTAATGGTGCGCAGGATGCTGTCCTCTTCATCATCAGTGCGTTGCTCCGCATTGCTCTCCCCCATGGAGAGGACTGCAGCCTCATCGAACACCACGTTACGGCTGCTCACCACCCGACGAGTAGCAGGATTGTACACCAACCACGCAGGGGATTCGGAAGCATAGCCCACAAAGACACCCTTCCACGCGCGATCGTCAAGTTTGCGGCGTTGAGACTTGTCAACGTGGACATAGGCCGGACAGCCGAAGACCCGCATGGAGCTCAGATCAGCTCGTCTACCGGTCGCCAAGGTGAAAGGTACACCGCCGGCTCCGCTACTATGCACACGATTGCGGACATGCACCGCAGCGGCCATCGCTAGAGCCCAATACGATTTAGGCAGCGCGGCTTGCCGGATCATTGACTACGCCATCGGGACCAATGTCCCCCACTGCCGCTCAATCCGGCCATGTTGCCAATGCGCGTAAGGGGCAGTGATCTCCACAGCGATGTTGAACTCATCCAAGAGGTTTCGGAAGGCAGCACCTAAGAACACCGTGTCATTGTCCACCCTAAGACGACGAACCGTGTGCCCAAGAGAGCGGATGGTATTCAACATGCGACGGAACGAGGCGGGAGCCTCATCCTTGGAGCGGACCGCATCATGCAGCATGAAACGGCTCCGGAAATCAACCGCACACAAGCTGTACCGCCGTCCTCCCAAGGATGGAACACTCATAGGACCGCAGAAGTCTAAGCCGAGGACCTCAAAGACACCAACGTTCCGGTCAGCCGGCTCACGAGAGATACGGCGGACGTGCGACTTACACACAGCACACGTCTCACAGAAGCCCAACTTCTCCGACGCAGGAAACGCCACACCCTCCACCTCAGTGGCCAAGAGCCCGTCCAATTGCGACTCGCCAAGGTGACCGAGTCGGGAATGCCACAACCGTTTTTCCAATGGCGCAGTGGCGACCGAAGCGGTAGGAGTCGACGAAGCAACCCGCGCCGGCAACCACACCAACAAATGTGCGCGCTCCAAAGGAACCACCACGCCACCACCATGACCGGCATGAAGACGAAGGTGGTCCACGGGGTCAGCTAACACCACAGAATGACCTTGTCACCGAGCTTGGGTGAGGCTGAAAAGCCGATGGTAAGACCACGACGCACGACGGGATAGCTCAGGAACGTGGAGCACATTCTTTAGCGTGGCAGGAATCTCCTCTCCATCTTCAGCCTTCACAATGATGCGGACCGAGCCCACTCCAACAGCGCGGGCGCTGATACCCTTCACCCAAAGCCGGTCGGTGAGCGCTCGATACTCACAGAAGTCACGGCGTACACTAGTCATGTGATGGCTGGCGCCGCTGTCGGCCAACCACATCCACGTTTCCCCATCGCGCTCGAACATGTGTCGAGCCTCGGAGAATGGCCTCGCATGGGTGGCTGTCACGTCCATGACCGCCGGAAAAGCAACCGGGGAGTCCACTTGCGCAGAGTTACCTCCGGTGTTGTTGACGGGGCACTCGGACCTGCGATGGCCCTTCTTACCATAGCCATAGCAAACACCACGAAAAATTCTCGCTCCGCCTCTGCCATATGAGGTACGAGTAGTCGCAGCTCCTTGAAGAGATTTCAGTTGGTCTTGGAGCTCGGAGACCTGTCGCTTCAAAAGTTCAGTCGTTGAGTCATCATGAGACGCTGCAAAAGCCGTAGGTGTTGGGGGCTCCGTTGTATGTGATTGCGCACGACTCTCGATGCGCATGCCCTTTTGACGAAGATCGCGCTTGACGGTATCCATGCTGAGGTCGTGTACGTCCCACGTGTCGGTGATGGAGTGGTATTCGCTGCGCAGGCCCTTCACCAAGTACATGATGATACGCCGGTCGTGGACGACGTCCCCGACTCGGGCAAGCTGTCGTTGCAGTCGAACTAACCGGTTCAGGTATTGAATGCCGCTCTCGCCGTCCGCTTGCGGCGTCTCCAAGTCCTGCAATAGTTCCGTGCACCGGTAAATACCATCGTCCTCATAATGATTGACTAACGCAGTCCATGCAGTGTGGCCGCAGGTCTTGTCATCCTCGCTAACATTCTCGATAATGGAAAGGTCGTCCTCCGGCAGCGCAAGAATCAATGTGGAGTACATGTCGACTTGTTGTTGAGAGGAAGCGGCACCATCCGACGACAAAGCCGGAGCCCACTTTTGCATCAAGCCAAATGCACGGAAACGTTTCTTCCATACGTCAAAATCTCGTCTCTCCCCACTGAACTTGGGTAGTTTCACGGAGTCCATAGCAGGTACGTCGGATGCGCTCGCAAGAGCACCAGAAAATCAGGAAAAAATGCCAACAAGAAGAGCACCAAGTACCGGTGAAGAGGCGGGCAACACGGCTCAGAAAAGGAGACGACAAAGGGCTGACCGAACACGCAGTTGTACTCCCGGAGTCTATACAGCCAAGGCAATCAGAAACGAGTCTCAGAAGGTCGGTCAAGTGACGTCGTACAAGAGTGCTAGTACACTTGTGGTAAGATGCCTTTCCAAAAATTCAGCCGGACCACTATAGGCTTTCACGAGAAAAGAAACTGGCGGGTGACAAGCTCCGGAAGCGAATAAAATTCCAAAAAGCGCCAAGCTATAACAAAGGAAAGCAAGCCGGTCTTCACGTCACACGAGACGGCGTTCGGGGGTTCAAGCCGGCTCCAAGCGACACAAACAAGTCGCTACCAGCCGGATATCGAAGTAAAGCTACAAACACAAGCAAGAGCCAACCACTTTGTGAGCCAGCCGCACCTCATGTATCGTGCGACACTACAAAGGTCTACCACTCTTCGAGAAGCAAGCTCTAGGTTCCAGTCAAGACAAATGACTCCAACAACTAGCAGCTTGAGGGCCCATAACCTGTCAAAGTTGAGGGGACAATAAGGAATACTTACACTCGGTGAGTGACACTGCATGTCATCTCACCCTCAGCAAGTGCCTAGCACTTGCCTATCACATGACACGTATTCACCTTGTGGTGAGCACACGCCAACATATATTCTGAGCCGTTAGATGATATCTAACGCTCAGCAACTTGCAACTATCAGCAACCTAATCCTCTCTATTGTTGGTTGGCTTATCATCTTATTGTGCTGAGTCACAGCCGTACTATCACGATGCTACTCGACCAACATTGCTATGTAGCAACTTGATTACCAAACAAAACCATGTCTCGCAACAGTCCTCGTGCGAGATCCTAGGGCTCTCGTAACGGTATGAGTAAACTAGCGACGCAGCTCGTTCGTCTCGGGGAATTAGACAAACGAGCCTATACGTACCATGAGGTATTGGTAGTACAGTACAAAACAATATCCTCGCTACTTGCAGAGGCGACGTAACCACGTAGTACGTCCTTTTGATGGAAAAGTACGGATCAAATTAGTAACGAGTACATGTACAATGTCATGCAATGTAGTGCTGCAAAACAATACATTTGGCGCCCGCCGGCGGCGCAGCGGCGGCGCAGCGGCGGCGACCCCGGAGGGGGGTGCGCTCGCAAGCCCGTCGGCATCCCCTCACCTCCCCGTGGTGGGCGCTTGAAACCCCGTAGCCGTGCCATGCCTGGCGCAGTAGGGGGCTAAGAGGGCCGACAGCTCGATCCGCGGGGTCAGCAGCTATCGGGAAAGCCCTGTACATAGGGCTTTTGAAAAAATACTTTCTGTACGATACCGGCACCAAGATCTCCCGCTCGGCCCGTCCGATATGTTTTTTCGCATTCACATACTACTGAGTACATTCCTACTTCGAGGGGGTGGGGTCTGTACTACATGAGCGTTTGATGGCGAGGAGGCTACGGCCGGATCAGGGTGGGAGGCGGGTGTTGGAGCTGGAAGTGGCCAGCCGGGAAGCAGTGCCTGGAAAGGGCGCTCGCTAGCCGCCGACCAACCCTCTGCCAGTCGAAAATTCCTAGGGAGTAAGGCAAGATAGGGCACATGCCGGTGGCTGGTCGCATGCGGAGGAGCGGCTATGTGAGGCGGCGGCGATCCTTAGAATCAGCCGCCGCCGGAAAGCCATGTACGGAGGGCTTTTTGGAAATTAAACTAATGTCCGTACCCGGCGTCGAGCTAGTTGGGGAGCAGCACCAGGGTAGGGCGCTCGCTAGCGAGCCGCCACGCCGACAAGTTACATCTCCCGGGGGGAGGAGTAAGCTTGGGCGGCAAGGAGGCCAGTCGCGACGGAAGGAGCGACAAGATCTGGCGACGACGACCCTCCGGGTCGGCGCCGCCGGAAAACCCCGTACGGAGGGTTTTGACTAATTTCCGTGCTACGGTGACCTAACCCCCTCCCCCCCCCTTCTCGACACCCAATACCCGGATAGACGAGGCCCTTGCGGGGGGGGGGGGGGGGGGGGGCGGGTGAGCGCGGAGGCCCATGTTTCAACAAAGTTTGCTAGGTGGACGCGCGATCGGAGGGGGGAGGGTACGGACGCAGGCCGGACTACCTGACAGGTACCCGGGTACAAGACAGAGAAAAACCGGGGAAATGAGCGGGGAAAATTCAGGTGCGGAGGCAAGAGCGCCCATTTTTTCTATGTCTGTGTGTCTCGGTCCCCCCCACATGCCCTCGAGGTTACGGGGGACCTCGACAAGGAGGACCGTCGCGTCGGCGGACGCGGCGGCGACCTTGGCGGGGCTTACGGGATGGGGCGGTGGGATCGACGAGCGACCACGCGAGGAGGGGTTTTTTACGAGCCTTTCCCCTCCTATCTTCGGCAAGACCGAAGTCACGCGGCAACTAGATTAGGCTGGCCCGTCGTCCCTCCCGAACGCCTGGGCCGGTCGGCACCCCGGTTCGGTGGGAGCGGGCCGAGCATCGTGAAGGTCGAGCAGCAGCTTAGTTTTGCATTTCTCGACAAGTAGATTTATTTTAAGATCTATTTATCTTGATTACAAAATTATTACGCTGTTACTGCTTCGGCGGGGTGGCTGTGGCAATTGCTGCGATTGCTTACAGCTTTTAAACTCCCGAGGAACGTCGACACACAGTGAAGCTAGGTGTGTCGATAGGTGCACCTGGTCGAAGAGACCCGGGCTAAACTCACCCATAAGTCCTGAATGGCTAGGTGGAGAGGCCCGAGAGGCAGCAGTCAGTCTAGTTTGCCGGCACATGTTGTAAACAATTTCAATTTCAATTTCAATACACTTCACATTTACACCATGCTAGAAGTATTGTTTATCGGGTTGGGAGACAAACCCTAAACCCGATACGCTTTCGATGTGTGACGCATATGATACGTTGATACAAACATTGCGCCCGCAAGTGGCATCGAAGGGGGATAAACTCAAGGGTCCTTTGCCACTATCCCCTCGCCAATGTGGTGCGCGGTGTTAGCGCTGTGGCCGTACTCTCTCTCGAATGGTAGGGGGCTAACCGGGGTCAGCCAACTCCGATCATAAGATCACCCGTTGTTGATGTACACGAGACCTTCGATATGAATTTTACACATCACAATGTACACTCCGCTATGTTATCTGTTACTTAGCTCGCCCCGTTGTGTTCCCTTGTTCGTACGGTATCCATTTTCTAAAACGCATATACATCAGTGGAATCGGCTAAGCGATACGAAGGAGTGGTTTAGGTAAGCGTTAAAAGGCAAGCTCCTATCCTTTTTTACTTTTTTGGGGAGGGGGGGGGTTTCTATTTGATTAGAAAGCAATTATTGAGTTGCGCAACGGACTAGGGAGTATCGATCACACCCTATCTAAACACGACTCACTATGGCACCTCGAGGCGATTACAAATGCAATCATACGTGAACAGCAAACCACCGCCAACCGAGAAGCTCCGCTGAGAAATAAATCAGCATGCAATCACTTACCGTTCCTTCTTGTTCGAAACAAGCAATCGCCTTTTTGGCGCATACCGAATGCACACCTATAATCTTTTAACAAGAGAATGCAATTCAAACGAACTCTACGCGTTGTACATTGTCAGCGGAGGTAACGGAGAATCGCAGTGAATTACAGAACAATGCACAATGATTGTCTGTTGAATCCCCGAACCCCTGCACTCCACTAAACAACACGATGTCCACTCGATTCCCAGGATCATGTGTACGGCGCATCGTTTTATTGTTCAGCATGCATGAATCGCGCGGCATCGTCGCGGTCTTTGGGTGCAGCTCTCTCAAAGCTACGACTCCTACTAAGACCGTGGCAAATCGGTAGTCTCGTGAAATAAGCTTGAGCTCGTGACTTGCCCCCAACGCCCAGGCGCGTAATCACTGTGCTCACACCCAATATGATAGCAAGCGAATGCACACGTACAAGAATAAAAGGCAAGAAGCTGGAAAAAGAAATGGAAAACAGACTCGTACAAATTCAAAACATTATGATACACAATCATAAATGAAAACGCAAACATAAACATATGACGCGACAGAAAACAAAATAAAACTGCACACACGAACACACACACACACACACACACACACACGCCCACGTAGACGGTAGAAATAGACGTGCAAATAAATACGAAAAAGGACCCAAAAAATTCCGAAAGAGACAAGGCAACTCTGCTGGCTTTTACTAAATCACCCTTCCCCCTCCCCTGAGCGAAAAAATAAAAGAAGCCATGTGGCATGCATCGATGTAGGGTCAGACAAATGAACAGCAGCAACGTTGAAGGATGTCCGATGTCTGTCAAGAAATGCGCCGGCGGTCACATACGACATGGAGGCGTCCAATGCACATGCGGGGGAAGTAGACCGTCACAAAAGTTTAAAAGAGAACGCAAAACGGTGGCGCTGGTTGGGAGGGCTGTGCGATAGTACGCTGCCAGAGTTAAGGAGAGAGGGGGGAGAAAGGAGGAGGGAAGGGAACGGGATTTTTAGGCGGGGTAGAGCTTCTTGGCGCCGGTGACCTGGCCACGCCCCACCTGTTGCTCTGCCGCAGCTAAAATGTGCATATCGCGCTCATCCTTCACCAGCACCTCCTGCAGCTTGCGCACCATCTGCACGTGCTGCTCAAGCAGGTTAAACATTTGCCGCATGCTCTCCTCATCCGCGCTACCGCGCAGCTTGGCGGGGTCGCGGTAGACGCCACCCGCGCGGAGCCGCGCCGCGGAGGCCAATGCCTCTACCTTAATCAGCAGCAGTCGCGGCAAAATAAAAATGTTAGTTCAGGAACACGGAGCACTGGCCAGGGGAAGTAGGTACGCGCGCGCGCGCTTGCGAGCGTGCGTGCATGCGTGCGCGCGCGCGCGTGTGGGTGTGTGTGTGTGTGTGTGTGTGTGTGTGTGTGTGTGTGTGTGTGTGTGTGTGTGTGTGTTATGTTTAGGGCGGAACCTGTCGCTGCAGGCCACCCGCGCTGGAGGGTGCTACCGCGGACTCAACCGCCGCCAGCCGCCGCTGCTGCTCCCTTGTGTCTGTCCCCTGCGCAACCCAAACAATAACACAATTCAGCCCGTGGAGCGATCGCGACTTAGTGTTACTTGGATATATTTGCCGAAAGCAACATTAATAAAATGTGTTATACAATGTGTTATACAATATCGGACGTTCAAGGCAATTATCCGGATAACCGAAGATATGTCCCAGCACGCAGCGAATCCGCCCTCAAAGCATATAACCTAGCTGGCTGTTTCTCTCTGTGTGTGTGTGTGTGTGTGTGTGTGTGTGTGTGTGTGTGTGTGTGTGTGTGTGTGTGTGTGTGTGTGTGTGTGTGTGCGTGTTTTCCTGCATGAGAGTGTGTGTGTGGGGGGGGGGGGGGGGGGGGGGGGGGGGGGAGGGGGGGGGGGGGGGCGTGTTTGTGTGTGTGTGTGTGTATGCGTGTTATTACCTGCGAGAACCCGGAGCCCATGCTGGCAGCTAGCCGTCCCTCCGCCCCGTCCACCGCCCGCATGACATGCAGAAGGCGGTGGCACAGCTCCTGCTGCCGTCGGATGATGCCCTGCATTCGCTCCTGCACGTCAAGCTCGTGCTTCCGACTGATCTGGCGCGTGCTGGTGCGCAGCTGCGCTAGTCGCTCCTCGTTCTCCGCGATCGCCTGCTCCTGCGCCGCGCGCCGCTCCAACAAGTGCCCAAACCCAACTGCCTGCCGCATACACAACCCAACAAAACCGGCTCAATGCAACGCGCTGTGCAGAGGACACCTCCACCCTCTGCGAACGTTATATGTTCGGATCAGAATCAGAATCAGAATCCTACCCGGCAGAATTCCCAGAGAAATACTCACCGTGCACACACAACGCAGAGGCAGAACGAGACACAGTCACACACACACACACACACACACACACACACACACACACACACACACACACACCACAGCACTCGTTTTCTGCCAATATCGATGGTATACACCTTCAACTCCTTCCCTGCCCCACCCTTACCACCCCAAAGCCACCAACGGCGTCCCTTTCCGTCCGTTCACCCCCAACGCGACCAGTACATGCAAAGGATCGACGTTTGCATCATTCTACGCCACTGTATACATGGTATATGGGCACTGCAGCGGCTACTACACCGAGCGCCCAATTCGGACCGCCCGCGGCCATGTGCATTCCACAACTTCACAATGGACCATACAAACGCACTCGGACCCACTTCGACGCACCCAAACAACGAATGGGGGATCATGCTTGCATACATCGAGTGTGTCGCCAGTCAATCTGTGCCAACACTCGTGGTACAGCCCTACAAACGGCCCACGAGCCGTGTCCACCTCACCTGCACCGGCCACAGCTTTTCAGGGTTGTTCTCCCCGCCCGCCTGCTTCATCGCCTCGCGCCACTTGTGGGAGTCCACGTTGGGCGGCCGTCCGCGCAGAGCTGGGTTGTCCACCACGTTAAGAAAGAAACTAGTGAATGCGTGCTGGGGTCCGCCCTGCCGGTAGCCCTCCTCGATCCCCTGCTCACCCCAGCACCAACACACGTGACATTCATAACAGCCGGTACAGATAAAAACCTCATAAAAATTATGTGATGAAGGATAAATAAGATATAACATGTGGATGATTCATACGAACAATGAAAAAGGGAGTGCGAGCACTCACAACTCTACTAGGACGGGGGTGGTAAATAAGAGTGTGAACCAAGACCATGCGAAGGGCACCACAAATGGAACGGAATACAGATCTACACCCACCTAACACAACAACCATAAAACTAGGGTTCGTTTGTCTCCCCCCACCACCATCGTTTCACCCGCTCAGCTTCACATCGTTCTGCGCCCAGTGCTTCAATTCGAGGGACACCGCGACAGCGCAGGCACATGCTGCGAGGGCGAAACCAAAGACAGAGCTCATTCGGACGCACGCTGTAGCACCACACCCCTTCGCAGCCTGGGCTCTGACAAGTCAGATAATTTATCAAAATTTTGGCATTTCCCACGTTTTGCCATAAATGACATCAGCGGAAACACATTGAAATGCCATTCCCACTCTGGACGGTACCCCTTGCATCAAATTTATTGTGGGTGCAGCAGAATTGCCTAAGGGCTGTGCGCAAATGACGGCGGCCCCGCAAAGATACCGTGTACTATCAAATTCCCCAACTAGAATAAAGCTTTTGAGACGGCCGCCACATTTGAAATAGTCTGCGTGTCTGTTCGTAACGTGAACGACTCTGCGACAGTGATGACAAGCTGACAGTGGGGGCGGGAGAGGCACTCGCCTGCAGCTCTCGCACAGCCGCAAGGTCGCCGCCTGGCACTGGGGCGGGGGCCGGCGCGCCAAACGCACCGCCAGGGGTGCTGCCGAAGGCGCCGCCGGGTGTGCCACCAAAGATGGAGGGCGTGCCGGGTGTCGGGGCCGCCGCGGCGCCGAAGGCGCCCGTCTGCATACTACCAAACACACCACCACCTGCGCGAATAGCAGTCCAATGGGGGTTACACAGGGCGTAAAAAAAGTACCTTAAAGGACTCGACAGGGGCTTAGCGCTTCACTGTCGAACTTTCCAAGAAAAGTTGTATCAACAATGCTGTGGCTCACGTGGGATCACTACCTCTCCCTCAACACCTGCCAATTCCCCCCCAAAAATACCTTTTTGCCATGAAACAAGCAAATATGATCATGCCGTGTGTGTGTGTGTGTGTGTGTGTGTGTGCATATGTGTGTATGTATGTGTGTGTGTGTGTGCGTGCTTTCGCGCATATATATGTGCAAGAGAACGAAAGAATGTGTATGTTTGTGCGTATGCGTGTGTGTGCTTTCGCGTATATGTGTGTGAGAAAAAGAAAAACAGTGTGTGTGTGTGTGTGTTCGCGTATATGTGCGTGAGAGAAAGAAAGAGTTTGCTTATGTGTGTGTATGTGTTTGAGCGCGTATGCTTGTTATTGTGCGATTATTTGCGTGTGCGTTCGCGCGCGATTTCAAGACAGAGTGAGGCTGTTTGTCTCTCTATGCATTATCTGCAGAACAATACGTTGCTGTTTTATGCGTCGACTACACACAAAGCAAATGGGTTTGGGGGGTGGGAAGAGGGGGGGCACTGACCCGTTGCGCCGAACATGCTTGGGGTTGACTGTGGGGTGGCTGTCTGCGCCGCTCCAAAGAGGCCGGGCGTGGAGGCGGCACCGAAGAGGGAGGGCGTGGAAGAGGCGGCGGGGGCGGGAGTGCCAAAGAGGGAGGGCGTGGAGGCGGGGGTGGGCGCCCCAAAGGCACCGCCCGAGGTGGGGGCACCAAAGAGGCCGGTGGAGGCTGGCGCGGAGGCGGCGGGCGCCCCGAAAAGGGAGGGCGTAGAGGCGGCGGGGGCGCCAAAGAGAGACGGCGTGGAAGAGGCAGCAGGGGCGCCAAACGCGCCGCCACCGGCAGCAGGAGCACCAAAGGCGCCGGGGGTGGCAGGCGCCGCGGAGCCAAACAGGCTGCCGCCAAAGGCCGCCATGGGGCTCAGCCTCGTAGACAACCACAAAACTCAGAACTAACCAGTCACAGACCAGCCACCGGTCTACCTGGAGTGTGTCTGACGCAGGCCCTGCCGCAACCAGCGCGACCACAGACGCTAAGCAGACCCAATTCTTTCAAGATGTTTTTGTTACAGGAATGTTTTGCGTGTTTTTGTGTGTGCGTATGTGAGTGTGGGGGGGGGGGGGGGGGGGAGGGGGAGGGGCTCTGTTTGTTTGTCGATGTATGTATGTATGTTAGTGTGTGTGTGTGTGTGTGTGTAGGTTGGTGTGTGTAGGTTGATCGTGCGTGCGTGTGTTTTTGTGTGTGTGTGTGTGTGTGTGTGTGTGTGTGTCAGTGTCTGAGTCTTTATTTGTATACGTGTATGACTGTGTCTGTCTGTGTACACATCTCGTTCGGTGTTTGATTGCAACTGCGTGTAGCCGGTGGTGTTATTGTATCTCTTCCTGTGTTTTGTGCGTGCGTGTCTGTCTGTGCTTGCGCACGCGTGTGAGTGTGTGTGTGTGTGTGTGTGTGTGTGTGTGTGTGTGTGTCAGTGTCTGTGTGTGCGTGTGTCAGTATCTGACTGTGTGTGAATCTCTAGGCGCGCGTGCGCGCGTGCGCGTGTGTGTGTTTGGTGTGTGCGTGTGTATGAGACTGTGTGTATGTGTGTGTGTGCGTCTTAGAATATATCTGTGTAGGTTGGCGCAACTCCTCTTGACCTTTTCTGTATGCTAATTTGTGTGACTTTTCGTGAATGTTTGTGTGTGTGTGTGTGTGTGTGCGTGTGGATGTGAAACTGCGGGGGATAATACGAGACCATTGGTGAGGAGGACTAACCTGCTACAGAAGGGAGGACGGCTTGGGAGAAGTCTTTCTTTCCCGCGGCGAGTCGGCGGCTGTCGTCGCGGCTGCTGCGGTGGCGGGGATCTACTAGTTAAGATCCAGTTACTCAACCTCGCCCCCGCTTTTAAAACCCGCGTCGAAGACAAAGTGAGAAGAAAAACCCGCGGCTGGATGACGGTGACGAGCGAAAGGGCCGACAGATGAGAGTCGGTGCTGGGGGAGGAAGGTCGTCAGGTGATGGCGGTGATGGCGGACGGCGCCAGGTGATGACGACGACTGATGATTTTATTTTTTTTAACAGAGGCAGCAAGGGGTAGGCAGTACATGTACTGCTACATGTACCAGTGATGATGGGTTTAGCGAAGTCCTACCATACAGGTTAATTGTATAGGGTTTAATCCCCAAAACCCTAAGCACAATAAATAATTATAATTCGGTACCTGTAATCCTTATATGATAAAATTCGGCCATCCTAGCCCCGATCCATCTCCTCATCTCCCATCGGGGGCGCTCAGGTTGCCCCCGCCTGCTCCTTCTCTTGCCTCCCTCCTCCCTCTTCGTAGCGGGAGACTGGGGGGTGGCTTTGTGCGTCTTCTCGCGTTATGCGTTTTGTTTTGGAGTCGTCCCGACTAGCTTTCCCCTCTACTCTCCCTCCTTTCGCCCGGTCCTCCGCGTATGGACCTCCCCGTCGTGCCTCTGCTACTCGCCGTGCCTCTGCTACTATCCGTGCGTCGCATGTTGTGTGTCCCCTGGCTCCCATGACCGTATTCATGCGCTGGCCCGCCGCGCCGGTCCGTGTCCACATGCGCGACGACCTCTTCGGACCACTTCGAAACTACCCCCATTGTGGTTCTTTGGCTTATGTCTTGCGCGTCACTTGTGCGCATGCTACCCGTGCTCTCCGTCGTTCCCTTGCGCATCGACTTCGGTGTGGGGCTATTGCCATTGGTGCTAGTGGGCGGCGATTTGCACCTCCCGTTGCTGGTCGGTGCGAGGCTACCGGTGCCGATGATGTTGTTGTTGTTGTCTGTGTTGATATTGGTATGTTTATGGTTGCTTTTGCTCCTGCTACTCATGATGAGCATAGCGCTAATGTTGGTAAGGTTGCTCGTGGTGGTGTTGCAATTGCAGTTGCAGTTGCTGGTCGGCGGTTGGCTGATGCTGATGTTGGTGGACATAGGGCCGCGACTAGTGGTGATGGTGATGGTGCTACTATTACAAGAGGTGTCGTTGATGCAACTATTGCAGCTAGACATAGTGCTACTATCGATGGGGTTGCTGGTGATGGTGTTGTTGTTGCTGGTTGACGACTAGTTGTTGTTGTTTATGTTGATGATTGTGAGCTTAAGGCCGCAGCCGGTGGTGTTGGTGGTGTCGCTGCTGCTTAAGGTGTTGTGTTGTTGATGCATGTGATGGTGATGGTAGGCGTCTAGCTGCTTTTGGTGCTTCAGTTGCATGTGGGCATAGGGCTGCTGTTGGTGGTGCTCTTATTGGTGTTGCATATGCAATTGTTGGTCGGCGGCTTGTTGTTGCCGCTTATATTGGTGGGTAAAGGGTTGCAAGTGGTGGTCAGGGACTGGATCCGCCATTTTTTTGTTGGGTTCGGATCCATGAGTACTTTATTTTTTAGGATCCGGAACTAGTGAGTACATCTAAAAAAGGGATCCGGATCCCGCGATTACGTGTGATTCTAGGGTTCGGATCCCGCGATTACCTATGATTCTAGGGTTCGGACCCCGCGATTACTTGTGATTCTAGGGTCCGGATCCCGCGATTACCTGTGATTCTAGGGTTCGGATCCAGCGATTACTTGTGATTCTAGGGTTCGGATCCAGCGAGTACCTGTGCTTTCGGTTCCGGAACCGAGTACATGAGTACTTCTAAATTTTTGGTTCCGTTGGATTCGTTGGGTTCGCGATTCCAACAAGTACTCGAAGTACTCATGCAAATTGATACAAATTGCGCATTTGGGGGGAAACTTGTACTGCAAATTCAATTTTTACATCTCTAATAGTTCTATGCGCCTGCTCATGCTTGGATCCCATACAGTAGATTTTGACTGAGGTATCATGAACACCCTATCTGAATTCCCAACAAGCTCCTCTTCTGTACGTTGGATAGCCGTCGATGACAAGCTCTTCCCTGATCTAGACGGTCTACTACTTCCCGCTTGCCCCGCCATTGTTGCTAACTATGATAGGAGTTGGATGTTGACGGGCAGATTATGGTGGATTTCAAGCGGGTACTCACCGTTTAACTGGCCCTTGGGTGGGCTACAATCGATTCAAGGCTGCGGAATGACAACAATCAGGGCTATTGAACCAATCCTAGACATACACCTCAGCATATTTGCATTGCTAAATACCTCCCCAAAAAATAGCGTGTCACTTCGGGCCACCACAGAATCGTGAGATACTCGGAATCGTGAATACCGATTGGGTATCGCGATTCCACATCGTTTTGCGAGGATGAGGTACTCGCGATTACCGCGGATCCATTAAAGTACGATGAATACTGGATCCAACGATTACTTACAATAACTGGTACCGGATCCTACGATTACTTACAATAATATAACTGGTACCGGATCCAACGATTGCTTACAATAACTGGTACCGGATCCAACGATTACCTGTGATTCTAGGGTTCGGATCCCGCGATTACCTACCGAACCTAGGGTTCGGATCCAGCGATTACATGTGATTCTAGGGTCCGGATCCTGCGATTACCTGTGATCCTAGGGTCCGGACCCACGAGACCGAGTCCGAACCCGAGTAGTCTCGGGGATTCGCGGAGCCGTAGGATCCGGATCTAGTCCCTGGTGGTGGTACTGTTGATGTTGATGTTGTTGTTGCCGGTGGGGTTGTTGGTCTTGATGTTGCTACGGTTGGTGTTCTTGCAGATGTTGGTGATGGTTGGTTGCCAACTGTTATCGCTTTTACTAGTGGACATAGAGACGTTGTTGTTGGCGATGTTACATCTTTTGGTTTTGGATGGTGTCCGGCTGTTGTTGTTGATGCTGGTAAGCATATAGCTTCACCGAGTTGGGCCATTGCTATTAGTGTTGTTGCTGGCGCTGCTACTGCATGTGTTGGTGTTATTTGGCGGCCGCATCCTGGTGCTCATGGACATAGGATGGCAAGTGGTGGTGATGTTTATGGTGGTGCTATTCCATGTGGTGTCTCTGCATCTGTTGGTATTGGCTCTGGTTGGCTGCCGGTTGCTATCCATGGTGATGGTGTTGCGGGTGTTGCAGCAACCGCAAGTGGTGGTTTGTGGCCAACTCTTGCTTCTGGTGGCCGAAGGCAAAGATATGGTCGTGGTGTTGCTCGTAGTTTTTCTTCATGTGCCAGTCGGCGATCAGCCACTAGGGCCGGCCCTCGTACGTGCCCGGGGGCCTCTCTATCTAGACGCTCCAATGGTTGGCGAAGGGGTGGGGGCGGCTCCAGCCGTCGCCGGGCCCGGCCCACCCAAGAGGAGCAACAACGGCCACCAACTCATGTCTCCGAAGGTGACCTCCGACGCCGTGCTGCCTTCCGTCGAGCTCGTGAGCTAGTGGAAGTTGGCCACCTTCGACGGGCCCGTATGGCCATGGACGCACCTGACTCCGGGATGGTGGAGGACGCCGACGTTGCGATGGTTGCTTTCCAACGGTTGCATCCTCCGCTTGGTACACCCCATCGCGCATGTGACCTCCCCGACCCCTTGCCCCCCTCCCCCCCCCCCCCCCGCGCCCTTCCCTCACCTATCATGATGAATGTGATAGCCTCCAAATGCGGAAAGACTCTATGCTCCTTGTTTTGAGAAGAAGCACCTCGCTTGTCAGCCCCCCATGTTATGGTTGGCGATGGGGAACGTGTCCGTGACTTGAATATTCCGGCATGGCGTAAGTAGGTTAAGCGCTACTCGGCCGGAAACATACCCGATGCGGCAGCAAACTATCTAGCGAGTGCGATTGAGTGGGCCATTCACAAAGAGACAGGAGTCGAGCGTGACGCCACTCGCCTTCGGAGTGAGTCTCCAAATTTTGGCCACTTGCTGTTGGTAGCGTCTTGTTGCGGTTACCTTATTGTCACGCCATTGCGCGGATAGGAACTGTTGCGGCCGGCCACTTGGGCCCCGTACAA
This sequence comes from Tetraselmis chui, assembly GCA_026401115.1. Taxonomy (NCBI): domain Eukaryota; kingdom Viridiplantae; phylum Chlorophyta; class Chlorodendrophyceae; order Chlorodendrales; family Chlorodendraceae; genus Tetraselmis; species Tetraselmis chui. The sequence continues at coordinate 9,213 of JAPMLY010002849.1, read as the reverse complement.
CGGTTTATTTTCACCAAAATTGGTATCGAGCAAGCCATATATACCACTCGCATAGGCTTACACACTATTCTTTATTGTACCCTACTAAGCTTGAACCAGGAAAACGCCTTCAACATTTGTCGCCATAGTTTTCTTGCGGTACAACAATCATGACTTGCATCCTATTATCCCGCGAATTGAGATGATATATTCACGGGACTCCATTGTTTATCATTTCGACCCCAACGATGCTTCACTCATGCACGGTACGGTCTTGTCTCGTACGGGTGTCCGACAAGGAGATCCTTTTGGGCAGCTTTTATTCAACTAGGCGATCGGCACCCCCTCCGGAATCTTGGGGAACGGTGCAAGGATTGTTCGGCGATCCAAGCCTTCTATCTCTGACGATGAAAAGTATTTGATAACGACGCCTTTTGTTCCGACTGTGATTGCGGTGGCTACGGAGGAATTGGGGAAAGTGTGCTCGAGGGTTCAACCAAGGAAAATGAAATCGATTTCCAACAATATTAATAAATATGTTGACAACAATTACCATGCACATTCCGGCTATTGTCTGAGGGCATTTTTGCATATGCCGTCTAGGACTTCGAATACAAAATTTAGGCCGGGGGTCTCCTTGTCCATCTTCTCCGAAGGTGTTGTGGGGCTTTACTCCCCCTTGGGATGATCTGGCAGGGTAGGGTTAGGTGCGGTATTAGATGGGTGGGTAGGGTGAGAAATGTTGGTGAAGAAGTTGTTTGTATGTGGTAAAGGATTTGATACGGTAGATGCGAAGTAAATGGTGAAGCCATTTGACAGAGTGTATGTGTAGGCGGGAGAAAAAAAAAGTATCCTACCGTCACTAAAGACAATAAAACTATCCAAAGTACTACTTAAGTACTACTGAACCACATAACGGGGCTGGATCGGTAGCTCGAATGAGCAACGCCGATCGTATTCGCTCTGGGCATGGCCTCCCATCGAGCGACAGACTGGTGGACAGGGCCGTAGAGTTACTGGTACCATCCACCTCTCCCCACTCGAGCCTAGCTCACCCATGTTAGTGGATCCGTAGCACCAACAGACGGTACACACTCAAAGGCGCAGCTTCCATGGATTTGAATTTCACCTCCCCGACAGCTATCGCGCCACCCACTTCGAAATCCAAAAATGTACCCTTCAAAGTATTGCGACACACCAAAAAAATACATCGCTTACAAAAAGCCTCCTCCCCGGATGGCGGCGCGCCACATCGCGCCCCTCCGAGCGTCCGGACGTCCCTGTCCGCCGCCAACATCCACCAAACCCAGGTCCCATCGGGCCTGGTCGCGTGCAGCCAACACGCGCAATACTCTCAAAAACCTACTCCAAAGTCCACACTCAACTCCACTACTTATCTCCACCACTCGGAATCCTGCTCGATCGCTATGTCTTCGACCCCTACCCCCCCCCCCCACCTACAGGCATGCACTTCTGAGGGATCCCCCGCCGCAAGGCCGCTTCACGGACCTCTACCACCCCAGGAACAAACTCGCAGGACACCCGCTGACCCCGTTTCTCACCGCCTTCCAACTAACCCACCCCCAGCAGATTTCGGGCACAGCTCTGGACCCCCCCCCTCTCCGTCGTGGACTCCAGACCCCCCTGGTCCTGACTCCCCCCCGGTCAACCATGACCCTGGAACAGGCCGACGACTTCTCCACCCGTATGGTCGACTCGTTCCTCCTTACATGCCAGTACTCCACCACCCCCTCCCACATTGCTCGATTATGGATCCACGGCGTCTTCTTGCCGGATCCGTCCCACCCCGATCCGATCACGTCGGCCTGCTCGGTGGCCCGCCGCTGGCTCCTCGAGTGCCTCAACGACCTCAATGACCTCCCCCACCGCATTAAAAATATAATCGGACGGGAACTCGCCCACCACACTCAATGGACCGCGAACACCACCCGCACCCACCACCCCACAGCCCCGAAATGCGACGATACCACACCCCTACCAGACGATATGCGTACGAGCTTTCAAGAAATTCGCCTGGTTCTTCCCACCTCTTGTATAGCGGTCGGCCTCCTGTACCAACTCGCTTCACGCCAGCGTGAATTCCGTTCGGCCGGTCCAGTCCCCCCCTCAGCAGCCCCCTCCCCTTCGCTCCTGAATAAACTAAGACAGCAGAAAATTCACTTTCTCCGCGATGCCTCAGCTCCTGAAGTTTCAGGCCGCAGGGTGAAGATCCGCTCCCCCCTGTTCCACGGTATCACCGGCCATGAAACAGTCGCTCTACTACAGGACCTACTCACCTCCGACCTCGCGATCGCACTCACCTCTGCCGGATCAGCCCCCACGACCCATCCCCAGTGCAGAATCGAAGACCTACCTGAGCCGGCTCAGTTCATCCTCCAATTCGCGGACGCCCTCCAGCCTTTGGACACTCCCACCCCGATCGAGTCCGACCCATCCTCCTTCTGGGTAAATATCCTCCACCTGCCCAATAACCCCATTCATTCACAATCCGGCCATGTATCCCTTCACATATTTTCATATTCACCCTATGAACCAGTACCCCCCAACCATCACCTTCACACCATTACCATCACTCCCCCCCCCGTCACAGGCCATGTTCCAGGCTCGTCTTGGGTTGACACCTGCCTCACCACAATCCTCATCCAGTCCCGCCACTCCCTTTCCCTCCCTCGCATCAACTCAGACGGCACCATCCCACCCACACACTGGTTATACACCCTCTTATCTCAAACATCCACAGAATATATAGCCCACCACACCCCCACATCCGCTCCCCCCCCCCAACACCCCCTCAGCCTCTCTCACTACACAACCCTGAAGAAATTCGCATATGGCTCCTACTTCCGCTCACACCCCTCCAATTCCCCCACCATCACCACCAGCATACAAATATCCCTCAGCACAGAAATGTATTGCATCCTCATCTCCACTAACGGCACAGTCACCATTCCCCTCATCCACACATACACCCACAGAGGAGCAAGCATACAGTCAACCTGCACCCTCAACATCACCCCCCACCATTACTCCACGTTTGGTAGGGCCCGCCTCATGGACCCTAAATTGAAATTGAAATTGAAATTTGAAATAGTTTACAACAATACCAGTAAGAACCGGTTGCTGTCTCTGGGCCCCCCCTTTTGCTATGCTCAACTTGTAGTTGGACTTCTAAGCGTGAGGTAAACCGTGAACCACTAATCCCAACCTCTCCAATGGCAGTAACGATACCGTCTAAAACATACCCGTATCCAGGTATTTATAATTTTCTGATCTATACGTTTTTTTTTTTGGATACAGTATGAAAAATAAAATGTCGCTAATCTCCACGTTACGCGGCCTGCTCCAGCCGCTGCGGGGTCGCTAATCAGCAAGGCTGTCCAGCTTGAGCTGGTCGAGGCGAACCTGCCTGACCTCGGCTCCCGTGCGACTCCGGTCGTGCCGGAGCTTGGGGGGAAAGGCAGGTGAAAAACCCCCCTCGCATAGGTCGTCGTCGGTCCCGCCTCGATCCGTGCTCCACCCCGCCCGAGGTATTAGCCGCTCCTCCCGACGCAGCTCGCCACCTAGCCGAGTCTTCTCTCCTCCTTCGGGGGCTGAGAAGAGAAAATAACTAGGCTGCAGACGGTGTCCGGCTCGCTCTCCTGCCCCCGAGCCAGATTTTCTCCTGTCCCCTGTCCTTTTCCCGTCTGTTTCCAACACATGTCTGATCGCGATGTGGCCGTCCGTACCCTCCCCCGGTGGTTTACGTTGTTAGGGGGCCGCCTTTACGAGCAGTGTGCCGTTACGATAACCCTAGGCACACTGCCTGAGGCAGCCTATCGATAACCGGGTACCGACTAGGGAAGGGGTTGGAAGAACACAGGGATCGAGTCGCCGGTCCTCAAAAGATGACGGGTACGGGAATTTTTCCAAAAACCCCCCGTACCGGGCTTTTCCGGCGGCGGGCGATCCTAAGGACCGCCGCCGCCAGACCGTGCCGCTCCTCCGGCTGCGACCAGCCTCCGTCCTGCGTAGCATCAGGCCTCGCCCCTAGGGGCGACCTAAGGCTCTCGCAGGGCTGGCGACTGCTAGCGAGCGCTGTCCCTAGCGTTGCTTCCCAGCTGTCCGCCGCCAGCTCCAACACCCTCGTCCCTCCGCTGATCCGTCCGTACCCCTTTTCGCCAAAAAATATTTCGCAAACGCCGCCCCCGCCCCATCGTCGGGAGAGTATCTGCGAGTATTTAGTCGCGAAAAAGACATATCGGACTGGCCGAGCGGGAGATCCTTGTGCCGGTGTACGGATATTATGTTTTTCCAAAACCCTCCGTACAGGGCTTCCCGACAGCTGCTGATCCCGCGGATCGCAGCTGCCGGTACCTCGTTCAGCCCCCTACCGTGCCAGGCCTGGCACTGCTATGGGGTTACCATCGCCCACCGCGTGGAGGTAGAGGTAGGTGCCGACGGGCCTGCGAGCGCACCCCTCTCCGGGGCCGCCGCCGCTGCGCCGCCGGCGGGCGCCTCATGGACCCTATCTTCACCACCACCCCTTCTCCGCCTCCCCTCACAATCACAAACGTTACACCCTCCACCGCAACCCCCCCGCTCTCCTTCTCCAATGGTCCCGCCACCTCACGGACAACCATATCACCAACTAGTGGCACCTGGAGCCCTCCGACTTCCACATGCAAGACGACGACGACCCTCCCCTCGACCTCTCCTCCCTCCCCGACAACCAAATATCTTCCACCACCCCGGTCCACCCTCCCTCCCACCCATGGGCACTCCTCCACTCCACCACCTCCCACCCCGCCTCCACCTCCTCCTTCCACATCAACCCCTCACCCAACCCTTCAGCTCCCCCCACAGCCCCCCCACCCACTATTACTGTTAGAGTTGGGAACGGATAGTTACACGGAGGTCGTGCCGGCCCCACGAGGGGGCCGGCTGTGGTGACTAGAGAAGTGGGAAGAGAGATATGGCGGCCGGCGAAGGCACCGGCAAGGGCCGGCCGACTGCCACTAATAGGGAATAGAGTACCGCTAATAGCACAACACTAAGTACTAGGATGACAAATAGCTACCTTGTACATAAGCACTAGGCAACGGGATGCTAGTGCTAACACCCCCCCTCAAGGTAGCCGAGGTCTTGACGTCGTCCTAGCTTGCGTCGAGGAAGGTGCCATCTTGGTCGAAGGTGTAGTGCTTGCAGCGGGTGTCTCACGCCGGGTAGGTGTAGCGACATGCGCTCACACGAATGTGCCGCTACCGGCGAGTTGCCGATATGAAGCGGTTCCAAATGTACTGCGGAATGTACTATTCTGACATGTAGCGGGAAAAACTGTCCACGGGCGAATTAGCCGACGCATGAAGCGACCGGCGAGGAAGAAGCAAAGCCTACAAGGCCGTTAGGAGCGTGTAGGTACGCAAAAGCATAGACGGGCGCTCGTGTTGACTTCCCCCTTTCGCCGAGGGAAAGTTAAGCTCCGCGCTAAGTTAGGTGAGCGTTGCGGCGTTGCCTCGGGAAAAAACAATAATAGTACTAATTAAAGTACGCACGGACCGAATTTTCGCGGGTCGGTCTTAAACAACTAGATCCGGTCGAGAGCATCGGTAGGCTGAATGCTAGGTGAGATTGAAAGCTTGGTGGGGCGAGCGTGGCGCCGGGCGCTTTACACACGCTCTTCTCCTTTTACGTGGGAGATAGTAGGACAGTCGCGGACAACCAGCTCGAAGGCGAAGCGTGGTGTCGGTGGGACGATGAATTACTAGCGTGGCGCCGAGCGCTTTACACACGCTCTACTCCCTTTTACGTGGGAGTAGGTAGGACTAGCGTGGGGCCGAGCGCTTTACACACGCTCTTCTCTAGTGTAACTTGCTGGAGGGCCCATAGCCTGTTAGAGTTGGGAACGGATAGTTACACGGAGGTCGTGCCGGCCCCACGAGGGGGCCGGCTGTGGTGAGAAGAGAAGTGGGAAGAGAGAGATGGCGGCCGGCGAAGGCACCGGCAAGGGCCGGCCGACTGCCACAAATAGGGAATAGAGTACCGCTAATAGCACAACACTAAGTACTAGGATGACAAATAGCTACCTTGTACATAAGCACTATGCAACGGGATGCTAGTGCTAACAATTACCCCTTCCCCCCTCGCCATCATCACAGAGGACTCTTCCGAACCCATGGACTCCTCTTCCTCCCCACCCCCCCCCACCACCACACACAATCCCCTCCCCTCTTCCCCGCTCCCTCAATCCCCACACCTACCCTGTCATATCCTAGCCATTTAGCTAAGTGCTAGTATCTGACATCATTTATTTCCTCTAAATGGTACCTGTATCTTAGCGATATTCAGTGACTCTTTTATTGTCATCACGGCAGTACAATTGTATCGCCATATTTTCCCTCGACAGTACAGAGTTACTAGCAGTATCTCTTCTAGATAGTTCTTTTCTAGATAGTTCTAAGAGCTTGTGCGATAAGGTTAGATATACGGTACAGGTAACCTCAGTTAACCTGTATCACTAGTAATAGTTTGGTTTAGTTAGCAGACAGCACAAGCTACAGGTTCTAAGGCTGTTTCTAGAACACCTGAGGTGTGGATATTTAAGACGGGGACTTACTGGTAGAGGAGAGAGACCGGTACATAATAGAGTTACGCCACACCCAGATTGTAAGAAACCATGTTCCTAAGACAATCTTACTAATTCTCTGTACGCTGTATAATCAGATCCAGAGATTAGGTTCTACTATTAGTCTAAGGTTGCCAACTTAGCCTAACCAAAGTAGCACCTCACATACCCTCTCCCCTCCTCACCCCCTTCCCCTACACCCCACCCTTCCCCCCTCCTCCACACCACCCGACCATGCGGAATCCCCCCCCCCCCCCACCCTCGCCCCCCCCCACCGACCCCTCGCTCAAACCCGCGCCCCCTGCGGGCATTACCAAGCACTCCCGCCCCCCCCGCAGACACACCTCCCCATCCCCCCCACCCCGCGCCCCCCCCGCACCCTCCCTCACACATAACTACGACCTCATTACCCCCCCATAAACCCCCGTGCCACACCCACCCCCGGCCTCGACACAAGCCCCCCACCCCTCCGCTGACCCCACCCACCTTCCCCTACCCCCCTCCTCTCTTGGAGAAGAAGAGTTAGACCTCGGCGACTCTGACGACCTGCTGGAGGACGACCTAGAGGAGACCAACGCCACCCCACCAGCCACCAACACCTCCCCCGGTTCCAACAGCCCCCACAGGTCACCCCCGGCCGACAAGGCCGATCGTCATCATTAGTCCCCCTAAGGACAACCCCGAGGTTAGACCCCACACCTCACTCCACGCCTTCCAGCCCGGCATCCGCAGACACATTGTAAACACCGCGACTCACCCAACTCTCCCGGCCCACTTTCACCCCCGTACTTGCTGCATAGCACTGCATAACTACTTATTCGACCTAAACCTTGAATACGGCCTCCCCACCCCCATCGGCTACCTCGATACCTATGCTGTCCTCTCCTTCCAATGGGGAAGATATCATGACCTCTCTAACCTTTACTGCCTCGCTACCACAATAACCAAACTCCACTCTACTCTCACCGCCTCGTACACAGTTCTCACTAATAACGAGGTAGACAATCACCACCACAACTCCCAATACCCCAGCCACTGGACTAACCTCGCCAACCGCGGCGCCCCCCCCCGTCCGGGGACGCCTCACCACTCTCTCCTGATCCTCACATGGCAACACTCTCACTTCGGCCTCCATGGATTGACTCACATGACTCACATGGATTGACTCTCTTCATCACCCTCCTCCGCCCGACCTCCTCGCCCGCTCTCTCACTCTTCTCTCAGACTGGAACTCCTCCCCCCCCCCCTGGTCGGTACCCTACGCTCCCTCAACCCACCTCGCCAGCACGATTCCGACGGGGCATGGTCGTGCGGAACCCACGCCCTCCTACACACCTACTTCATCGCTAAAGCCCCCCCGGACCAACCATACAACCCCCCCTCCTTCGACCCCCGGTCCTCGGTATACTCCCTCCACACTCTCCTATGGAACCACACCTTCCGCTCCGCCCCCCTCCCACAGGGACGCCCCCACCTTCTCGACGCCCTCCACCCCCCCACACCACCCTCCCCCCCCTCAGCTCCCCACCCCTCCACATGCTCTCCCCCCCTTCCCCCCTCTCCTCCCCCCTCCCTCCCAACCTCCACCCGTCGAATGCCCCCCCGACGACCCCCCCAGCACCACCCCCTCCCTCCCCTCCCCCATCCTCCCACACCACACATCCCAACCACTACACCTCATCACCCTCAACACCCGCGGCCTCCACACCTCCATTATGGATGTTGAACACCTCTCCACCTCACACCGTCCGGACGTCCTTATCCTCACCGAAACCAACCACGACACCCACAAATCCCGCTGGCGCATAGCCCTCCCCCAATACCACCTCAAAAGCTCCCGACCATGCTACTCACATGTGCCCCTACCCAACGCATGCGTCCTCTTCGCGGTCCGCAGAGCCTCATTCCAATCTGCCACTGTCCTCACCCCGCCCCCCCACCTCATCCCCCATATCGCCGGACTAAAAATCGTTCCCCACTCAGGCATCCCTTACCTCCTCATAGGTACTTACATGCCCCAGCTCTACACCCCCCAACTGACCCGCCTATATGCAAAAGTTGCAGCATGGGGCCTCCGCCTAGCTGACGACCACCCGCAACACCGCACCCTCTGGGGAGGGGACTTCCAAACAACCACCACCACAGGTACAGGTCACCATGCCCTCACGTCCCTCCTACAATCCCACCTCCAACCCCTCCACAACCCCATCCCTACCTTCCCCCGCAGCGGAGGCTGCCTTGACCACTGGCTCTCCACGCCCCCTTCACCTCTCTCCCTCCCACCATCCTCTTGCTCGATATTCCCCTCCCCCTCCCACTTCACGGACCACTCTGCAATCCACCTCGTCATTCCCGCCCCTTTCTCCCGCATGGCACATCCCCCCCCTCCCCATACCCACCCCCACACACATCACACGACGCGCAAACTCAACTTTCGACTTCCCCTCACACCCGACCACATTAAAGCATACCAATCAAGCACCCCCGACCTCATCAACCAAACGGCCGCCCTCCACGCAGAAATTCTCAACACCTCACACACCTCGGCCTCCCCCGACACCCTCGACACCTGGCCTCACAATTCACTACACTCCTCTCCCAACACATGGACC
>JAPMLY010002848.1:0-27696 GCA_026401115.1 Tetraselmis chui | reverse complement strand
GATACTAGCCTCCTCGTGGTGCCGATAGGAATGGGTGTGCTAGAGCCGTCCGGAAACGGCCTCTACCTCATGCCTCACCAACCAAAGCTACCCCCAAGCCCCTCCGCTGAGAAAGCGCGTGACCCCGGTTCCCGTGTTGCCCTCACTGCCCAATGCGACCCCAAACTCTGGCACCGCCGGTTTGGACACCTTAACATGCAAAGCCTAAATGCCTAGCATACCCACAGTGTCCCAACTAGCCTAGCATTAGCCAGCTATGTAAAAAATGTTTCTTGCGATTCATGCTTGCTCCACAAGGCCATTGATGCACCACGCAACACTATTGCTTGCTCGAAACCATCCCGTCCCCTTCTCAACATGTCCTCTGACCTTTGGGGTCCAGTTGATGTCCCCTCCCTACATGGTCTCCGCTACTACCTGCTCGTCATCGACCACCATACCCATTACATGTGGGTGCGGTTCCATAAGTCCAAAGACGACGCATGCTCTGAGCTGGAAACCATCATGTTGGAAATTCAACACTTGCATGCACGCCATCCTCCCAATCAGGCGCGTTCGCACCGGTCATCAAATTCGACTCGGACTCTGTGTTTGAGGTTGTTGTCACTCGCCATATGTGCGCTCGCCTTGGCGTCGGGGTGCATTTTTCTGCCCCCTATGCCCATCACAAGCTCGGCAAAGCCGAACGTCCCTGGCGCACTATCCTAGACAATGCTTCTACGATGCTTTGTGAGGTGCTACTTTGGTTAGGCTAAGTTGGCAACCTTACACTAATAGTAGAACCTAATATCTGGATCTAATTATACTGCGTAGAGAGAATTAATAAGATTATCTTAGGAACATGGTTTCTTACAATCTGGGTGTGGCGTATCGGTATGGGTCTCTCCTCTCGGCCAGTAAGTCCCCGTCTTAAATATCCACGCTTTAGGTGTTCTAGAAACATCCTTAGAACATGCAGCTTGTGCTGCCTGCTAACTAAACCAAACTATTATTAGCGATAAAGATTATCTGAGATTATCTGTCTACCGTTTATCTAACCTTATCGCACAAGCTCTTAGAACTATCTAGAAACGAACTATCCAGACGAGATACTGCTAGTAACTCTGTCTTGTCCGGGGAAAATACGGCGATAAAGTGGTACTGCCGTGATGACAATAAAAGAGTCACTGGATATCGCTAAGATACAGGTACCATTAAGAAGAAATAGATAATGTCAGATAATAGCACTTAGCTAAATGGGCTGGGATATGACATGCTCCACAACATGGCCGTCCCCAATTCCATGTGGTCGTACGCTGCCAGCACCGTTGTGTACCTCCGCAACTGCACTTACAACCGCTCGGTCGGCCTCACCGGTGGCATTCCCCTCACTCTCCTTACGTCGTCGGTACATGACGTATCCAAGTTCCGCGTCTTCGGGTGCGCCGTCCTCGCCAAAGTGCCTGACAAGTTGCGTCGGAAACTCGGCGAAAAGGCGTTTCGTGGCGTTATGGTTGGCTATCCGCCCGACGCCCCATGGTACCGCGTGAACAACCCCGAAACTCGCTGCATCACCACGTCCATGCTGCCTTCCAAGACAACACTCCGGGCTTCGGCACGCGCCTCCCCATCGACTTGGTCATCACAAACCATTCGGATGATGATCCTCCGCAAGACGGTTCACCCCCATCCCGCCCTATCGACACCCCACTGTCCGATCCTCAACCCCATCCTACAGCCCCTCGTCAAGCTCGACTCCGGTCGCATCCCCTTCGCTACGGGGACCTCGTGGCCCACATGTCTGACTACCCACCGACATTTGTCACGGCGTGTTGTGATACTGAACATGACAAAGCCAAAGAGGACATCTTCGAGCATCCCCACGTGCCCGACCTGATCACTGACTCTCCCCACACCCCTGCCGGCACATCACATCCTGCAGTTGCTCTCCTTTCCACCCGAGAGTGTGTGGAACCCAAATCGTACCGGGCGGCTGCCTTGGACAACGCCCAAGGCCCCCAATGGCAAGCCGCTATGCAGCAAGAATATTCCTCCCTCATAGGCAACGGCACGTGGGAACTTGTCGTCTTTCCCCCTGACCGCGTGGTCGTTAATATCATGTGGATCTACAAAGTCAAGTCCGACCCCATTGGCGATGTCTCCCGCTTCAAAGCACGGTTCGTCGCCAACGGGTGCAGCCAGCGCGCTGGCCTCGACTATACGGAGACGTTCTCCCATGTCATCCGCATGGCCAGCCTTCGCCTATTCCTTGCCATCGCAGCCGCCCGCGACCTTGAACTGTGTCAACTTGACATCGACACTGCGTTCCTCTACGCCCCTATTTAGGAGGACGTGTACATCCGCCAGCCCCTCGGCTTCGCTGATGGCACGGCCAAAGTGTGCCACCTCAAGCGCTACTTCTACGGACTTAAACAGTCCCCTCGCGAGTTCGAAATGCTACTTCGTGCATGGCTTGTCGACCACTGGTGGCAACAATGCGTCTCCGACCCACGCATCTACATCTTCCGCACCGGTCACGTCTTCGCCATGGCCGCACTGTACGTGGACGACATTCCCGCAGCATGCAATGATGCCACATGTCTTGCATCGTTCAAGGCTGAACTTGGTGCACGCTTCTAAATTAAGAACCTTGGCGATCTCTCCCAACTCCTCGGCATGCACATCACCCACGATCGCTCGGCTTGCACCATCTCGCTGGATCAATCCAAATACCTGCGCGACATCCTTGCAAAGTACGGCATGACCGACTCTAAGCCATCGTCCCTTCCTATGGACCCCGGCTTCTCGCCAGCCTCGCGCACATAACTTCCCCCCCCCCCCCCCCCCCCTTATCGGAGTGGCCAAGGACATCTACCCAAGTCTCATGGGCAAACACTACGCGGCCGTTGCACGTGTCCCGATGTTTCCACGGCGTTGAGCATCCTTGGCTCTGCCCAAGCGACCCCCACGGACGCACAACTGCAGGCTACGAATAAAGTCCTTCGATACCTTCATGGCACCATCGACATGCGCATGACGTTGGGGGGGGGGGGGGGGGGGGGGGGGGGGGGGGGGGGGGGGCACCGACCACAGTCTCCAACTCACATGCTTTGCCGACGCTGACTGGGCAAACGACAACATGACCCGCAAGTCCCGTTCGGGCTATCTCTTCACTCTCGGAAGCGGACCCATCAACTACAAGTCCAATTAACAGACTTGCGTAGCACAATCCACTTGTGAAGCCGAGTACTACTCTGCGGCTGACGCCACCAAGGAGGGACTCCACCTCCGGCAGCTTATGGAGGTGATCTTCAACACCCCCATCACCGAAACCACCACCATCTGGGAGGACAACCAAAGCGGCATAACGTACTCCTAGAATGCCTTGGTCAGCGAGAAGACTAAACACATCGGTCTGAAGTGGCACTTCCTCAAGGACCACGTGGAGCACGGAACCATCAAGTTGAGGTACCTCCCCACTGACCAAATGGTGGCCGACATGTTCACCAAGCCTCTCCCAGGACCCGCACTCACAAGACACCGAAGCGCAATCCTTGGAGGAGAAGACCCAATGCAACGCTTCATCCCGTAGCTACCTTCAAGGGGGAATGTTATAAGTAATACCTTCTAGTTATTAGTTGCATATAGCTCATGTATGCTATTCTAGATATGATTAGTACATGTCTAGATTGGACATACCGATAACCTGTTTGGTTCGGTACAGAGCTATCGCTAGGCTTCAGCTCTCACACTTCGGTTATCCCGACACCACGCCTCGGGCGGGTTGTCTTTGTGAATGTCCCTTTTGCGTGACTGTGATTGTAACTACGTATGCGTTAGTTACTTTCCATACTGATCGTGTGTGCACGGTTTAACATCACCCTACACACACCCACCGCGTTGCCAACTCAATACACCAAACAAGCCAGTTTTTCCGACGATGAAAAGCTTCCCTTACGGGCTACCCAATGCTCTAATTCTGGACCGAATCGGCGCTCTCACAAGAAACGAAAAGATCGGAGACCCCAATTTATCCTGCTTGAACGTACCTTCTTCGGCTTCTCCCGCAACCGCCCATCTAACACCACGACCCTTGGCTTACCCCCCACATTTCACAGTCATTGGGGAGACCTTCGCGACCCCTCTCGACTCTGATGTCGTGCTTTGTCTTCACACTATGATGGACGATACTTTATTGGCCCCTACCCTTGAGATATATGTTTCGGCGAACGTTATTTTCGAGTTCGCCAAAACCTTCAAGCTTATAATGCGGCACAGCGACGTCCGCATATGTGCGAGACGGCTTCCCGCCAGCTCCCGAGCCTCCTCTAAGTGCCCCAAGCAGCTCAAGAGGGCCACATGTACCGTGGAGATAACGATCTCCGATAGAAGCGTTGCCCTCGCGATTCTTCGATCCCAAGCCGCGCCGACAACACAACCTCCGACTACGGGTTATATACTCGACCGTTTGTCATGGCCGTGCCGAACTACCCTCCCTCCCCATTCCCTCCCTAGAGACGTCATTGAGGCGCACAGAGTGTGGCTATCGAGCCCACACCTTTGTGGGCTCGCTACCCAGAAAGCGTAGTCTCGCTTGACCTCTTTGCTTTGCGGGATGTGGTGCCAAGAACCCGCTATGCTTGCCGACCCTCGACCCGCGCTCCTTGCGGCAGTGGACGACGTGTGGACAGCCTACGAACAAGATCCCTCCCAGCCAATACCGGTCGTGTATCTCCCCCCCCCCGCTGTGCAACTCGCACTTTTTGAGCTTAGGGATATAAAAAAGGTCAGCCCACAGTCCGAGTCGATCCGACTTGAACTACTTTCCGGCCAACACGCGTTATGTCTACTCTATTTTTTTGAGGACGCCCTACTCGCCATCCCGGACGGAGACACCCACGTCTTAGCGTCTATCACTCCCGATCCGACCCACCACGGGAGTACTCCTCTATCTGATTTTCTGCCCCTTCAATTTCTAAGCCACCCGACACCTTCCCCATTAGTCACATGCGAGGACGTCAAAATTGCCCCAAGACCCCACACGCCACTGAGCCAAACCGGCACTCCCTCGCCCGCCCCTGCAGCCCCTCGCTCTAAGGCTCTACCCACTCGCACGAATTCGTGCTTAACAACGCATGCCACGAACCGCATGTTTTCTGCTTTCGAAGCGAAGCGCGGGATGCTTCACCTCGAGCGATGCGCCCCAACAAAACCGTCGGATCCGCTACTTGCCACCGCGCCTCCCCGCCCGACAAGTACGCCATGCAATGCAATGCCGAAGAAACACAAGGTGCTCAACGTGTTTCTTTTAACATTCGACTAGTGCTACAAAGGCGCCCTACCTTTCTCCCTCCATCGCACCTACGGGGACGTCCACCTCCTTCCTCGCGCCCCCCCCCCCCCGCCCCCGCTTCTCACCCGATCGAGCACGCGATGCGGTAACATGAATATTTGTTTTTCCCTTACTACCTCACCGTAGTTTTATAGCTAAGGTTTACTTGTACGTACTTCTCACTACCGAAAGTCCCGTGTTGCGCGTTGTCCCCATTCGGTAGTGTGAGCGCCCCGATCCTAGTCTCGGAAGGAGATGCCGACGGTGGGACGCCTTTGAGATGCCTTAGACGTCCTCCTATGGTGGAAGAAGTCGTGAGAAGGTTGGGTTAGGGAAAGGGCTAGCAGGCTTGCCCCCTAATTTAGCGATCGGCCCGGGCGATCGGTACCCGGGGTAGGACTTTTATTTCCGGAGTGGAAGGAAAATGAGGATTACAAAAGGGACTTTGCACTATATATCGCGTAATTTCTATTCTTGAAATACTGGTATCGTCTAGGTTTTAATCTAGATCCTCAAATCATTTTGAGGATAAGATAAATAGTCCCGAGGAGCATCTACGAATAGGGCATCCGGCATTGAACCCTGATCAGAAGACCTAAATGGCAGCTCGGGGTGGGCCCTTAGACAGCATACCGGACAGTTGACCCGGATAATAATGTTATTGTAAAAATAAAACATTTTTTGCTCTAGGCTTAAACAACTCCAGCCTAGCAAGCTTGCACTTGCTCTCGCTTAATCCTCGTGCCATTTGCCCATGTGCATAGGTTCTCGTAACGGTCCGAACACACTAGCGATGCGGCTTGTATGTCTCGGTAAATCAGATCATTGCGTGATCTAGCTAGTTATATTAAATGTGCATACATGTACGTACCGCGAGGTATTGGTAATACAGTACGCAGCAATACCCTCCCTAAATAGCAGTAGCGACGTAACAACGTAGTACGTCCTTGCGATGGAAAAGTACGAATCAAATTAGTAACGAGTACATGTACAAAGTAATGAAATGTATTGTTACATGACTCTACTCGTCACACTCGTACCCTCCCCCTCTTGACAGATCGATGAGGCCAACCGTGAGGCTGACCTCCATGGTGGTCTTGGCTCCTTTGCTAAAGCAAATACTCGGACTTCGGGATGCGCGCTGGATGAGTGTAAATGAAGTCGATGTACGCTTGAGTCTTGGCGAACGCGTGCCATTGGGGAGTCTCCCGGAAACCTTGTAACGTCGTAGTATGATGGACTTTGTTCAACCGGTGCAAGATAGGTGGAATGTCGTCATCTCTGAAGTGCGTTATGAAGGTCAAATATTTGCCTCTTCGTCTAGGTAGCGACTTAATGCACCCAACGGAGATGTAAGACACATCGAACTCCTCATCGTCTCCTTTTGGAACAATCACTAGGACAGCATGTCGACGCTAAGCTGTAGAGCATGGTTTTTGATAGTTGACATGAAACACCGGGTGTGAGCGTACCGTCGTTGGCAACCGTAGTCCGTAATTGTGTTTCCCAATCTGCTCCTCGATTGTAAAAGGTCCAAGCTGTCGATTACGCAGCTTTCGGTTAGGATGTCCACGTGAGAAGAGATTCTTTGTAACGGCTGTCACCTTGTCACCTCGAATGAAGTGCGGGGCCGTCGACGGTTCTGAACGAGCTTGCATCTCATCATTGTGCCGCTATAACACTGTACGTACTAGAGCATTAGAGCGTGTACCTCGTTTAACAATCTTCATCGCTATGATACATCTTGCGAAACCGAAATCGAAGGTCGCATGCTGAGCAACACGTAATGGGGGCTTCTCAAGAGAAAAGCCGGAGTTCGCCTCGCAGAAGTGTGCAATGGTAGCGTTGTACGCGAATTCCGCTTGAGACAATATGCATGTCTCGTTCACTTCATTGTGGCGGTTAGCCTTCCAAAGGTATCTGCTAGCACCAATCTAGTATGTTCTGTTCTATCGCTACTCAATTGTTGAATGGTGGTGCATATGAGAAAAGATGAGAAGATGTCTCACTGCATGTACTTTAGCAGTATATTGTAATCGAACAAAGGAATTGTTAAAACGGTTCTGTCACCTCCCGCTCCTGCAGTGGGCTACAACAGCTTTCCGCCCATATAGCTTACACATGTTCACACTCGCTTACGTGTCAGGCGTTAGGGCTTTCCAACCGTCGTCAACCGTCTAGCGACGCGGCTCGTCTAGCTTGGGGAATCACATTTTGCAAAGAAAAGCTCGCATGGCGCGTCATCTAGCTAGTTAGAATAATTGTGCGTATCTGTAAGTACCGGGAGGTACTGGTCGTACAGTACGCATCAGAACCCTTGCTAATATTGCAGTAGCGACGTACCCATGTTGTACGTCCTTCCGATGGAAAAGCACGAATTGGAATTAGTAACGAGTACCTATACAATGTCATGTAATGTATTGTTACAAGACTATACTCGTGACACTCGTGCCCTCCCCCTCTAGACGGATCTGTAAGGCCGCCGCGAGGCAGACCTCCGAGGTTTAACCTCTTGTACTGAAGCAGTTACTGGGACTCAGGAATGCGCGTTGGGTAAGCGTGCATGAAGTCGATGTACGCCTGAATCTTGGCAAACTTGTGCCATTGGGGCGTCTCCAAGAAGTTTTGTAACGCCGTAGTCCGATGTACCTCGTTCAACCTATGAAAGGGGTACACGGAAATGCCATCACCGGGAATCGAACCCGCACCTCCGTGTCCGGAGCCGTACGCCGTAACCAAGTACCGCGCCGAAAAGTCGGTACCCATTGGGGATATATCTCGTATATATACCCCCGTATTGCTCGAGTAACTGGCTCCCGCAATACATCCACTATTGGCGAGATAGTAGGGCCAAGACTCCCCCGGAATACAACGTACGGATGTGTCCATTATCATGCCCGCCATGGGGATCTCACAACATAACCGGTGCCAATCAGGTGGAATGTCGTCATCACGGAAGTGCGTCATGAAGAGCAAATATTTGCCTCGTCGTCTAGGTAACGACTTAACGCACACAACAAAGATGTGAGAAACGTCAAACTCCTCGTCCTCTCCTTCAGGAACAGTCACCGGGATAGTTGGTCGGAGTGGAGTAGTAGATCACGGTCGTAAATTGTTCACATGGAACACATGATGAAAGCGTAATGTTGCTAGAAGTCGTAATATGTAAATGTGTTTCCCAATTTGCTCTTCTACTGTAAAAGGTCCAAGATGTCTGTCTCTGAGTTTATTGTTGGGTTGTCCTCGTAGAAAAAGGTTTGTTGTGATGACTGACACCTTGTCTACATTGACGATGTGTGGTGTTGTAGGCGGTTTTGTGCGTGCCTGCATCTCGTCCTTGTGTAGATGTAACACATAGCGTACAAGGGTATGTATTTCCTATAACAATCGCAACAACTCTAGTGCGTCTTGCGAAACTGGAATTGACGGTCGCATGCTAAACAGCAGGTCATGATGCTCCTCACCCTAGAATCCAGAATTAGCCTCGAAAGGGGTATGCTCAAGTGCACGAGAGGCGTTGTACGCAAATTCCACTTGTGGTAGTAGAGTTGTCCAATCAGAACCGTCGTAACAACAGAAGCAACGAAGAAGCTGCTGGAATGTGTTGTTCACGCGCTCCGTTAGTCCGTATGTCTCCGGGTGTCGACTGGAAGACATGTTCAAGCGCTTTCCAAGGCGTCGTCAAAGTGTTTGCCAGAAGCCACTGATGAATTTCGGGTCGCGGTCACTGACCAACACGCGGGGTAGTCCATGTAAACGGTAGACTCCCTGCAAAAACAAAGTAGCACTTTCTTCGGCAGAAACAGTTTCTGTACACGGCAGAAAATGGGCCATTCGAGTTAGATGGTCTACTACGATCAGCACACTGTTAAAGCCATTGCTGTCAGACAAGTGTGTCAAGTATTCAAGACCAACTGTGTGCCACGGTCTAGGTGGAACATGTAATGGGTAAAGAGTCGCAGCCATCTGCGGTTGAATATGTGCTCGTCGACACACGACGCAGCGCTCACAAAAATCTTTCACATCTTGGCGAATTCGTTTCCACTAGAATCTGTCGAGTGCTTTAGCAAGAGTGCTATCAACTCCTTTGTGACCAGTTGATGAACTTCCGTGTAGCTCTGTGATCAATCTTAGTCGGAGCTCAGAGTTCCGCGGAATACAAAGGCGATCAAGGCGCCAAAAAATATCCAAGTCTGGCTTCAATCCGGCTGTATTTCGTCCTCTCACCCTCGTCCCCATAAAACGAATCTTGGGAGTACCCCTCGCGAATGAGATCAGCGAACTCATGGCTCAGCTGCAACGCATTAACCGTCATTAAGTTTAAATGTGCGTCTTCAAACATCCGCTGGGACTTCCGTCGTAATTCTCGATTTGACGGAATTCCGACGCCATCCCAAAATAACCTCGCCATCCCAAAATATTGGAATTGTGGCCTGAGGTACGAAGTCTGGACGCCGGCTTAACGGGCCAGCTTCGTTCACAGCTCCCTTACGATATGCAAGTGTCATCGAGCCCACAAACGGTTGCAAATCCCGCAGGTATATTGCTTGCCGCTTGTTCAGCATGTTGTTCGGTTGCATGAGCAGATGTCGCAGTGTGTCGAGGTCTGTTACGACAAGGAACTTAGAGCACCCTTCAAGATAGATAGCACCTCCAATGCTTGACAGCTTCGCATATGGCCAAAGCTTCTAAGTCGTACGTAGAATAAGTGTTACCACTCTCAGATGGATTCAGCTTATGCGCTCAGTAAGAGACTGGCTGAAGACCTCCTCCTTGGTCTTGCAACATGGCTGTTGCAATCCCCACTATTGAAGCATCTGTAGCCACGGTGAACGTCGCGTCCGATCTGCCTCCGGAAGGATCAGGCATGGCGCGTAAATGAGCCGTAACTTGAGAGTCTCAAAGGCTTCCAAACAAGCATGCGTCAGCGTAACCTTATGTGGCTGGGACTTTCGCAGTAAGTCCGTCAATGGAGCCTTAAGGTCGCTGAAATGATGAATAAATCTGGCATAGAAGTTGCAGAAATGTACGAAACTGCGAACCTCCTTCTGCGTCGTAGGCACTGACAGTCTGCAGCGGCCTCGACCTTCTTTGCGGAAACCGAAATTCTACCATCAGACATAGTATAGCCTATATATTCCATCTCATGAAGGCCGAAGAAGCATTTCTTAAGGCGTAACTTCAAGCCCTCCTCCTTGAATCGTTGTAGCACACGACGCAGGTGCTCCAGGTGTTCCTCCAAAATGCGACTGTAAATATAGACGTCGTCGAGGTTAACAGTAACGAACTTTTGTGAAAAGTCGCGAAGTATGTCATTCATCATCCTCTCAAAAGTAGATGGTGCAGTGCACAGTCCGAACGGTATGGCGACCCATTCCATTAAGCCATCAGTGGTCTGAAATGCCGTCTTGTGGATATCTTGATCACGCACTCGAACTTGCTAGAAACCAGAGGCGAGGTCGAGATGGGTGTAAAAGTTCGCGTCCTTAAGCTCATCAAGCGTGTCGTCCACACGCGGAAGCGGGTAAGCATCTTTATGCGTAACTTCATTAAGGCCACGGTACTCAATGCACAGACGTAGCGAGCCATCAGCCTTGCGTACAACAAGAATAGGTGAGCCGAACTCGCTGTAGTTGGGGCGTATTAAACCAACGTCCGCAACGTCTTTGAGCTGTCGATTCAGCCTAGCGCGCTCATCAGGTGACAATATGTTCAGCCACTGACGTTTCATCGGGCCAATTGTGTGAATGGGATGATCCCACTGTCGGCTTACATGTCGAGAGTCCACATGCTGCAGTAGCTTTGGGAAGTCATCGTAAAGTAACGACCGGAAGTTGTCACGTTGGTGTGCAGCTAGCTCCTCTCAAGTGTGAAATTCAGTTGGTCGGTCTGCAATTGGCGTAAGTTCAATTACGTAGAATTCGGCATTACGTCGTCTGCTGCGGCGCGTCTTGCACATCAGTTTCTGAACTTTAGTAGAAGACATAAGTAGACACTCAAGACGTCGTTCCTCCAGCTCAGTCTCCACTGCTGTGCCATCCACAAGAGTAAAAACCCTGGTATAACCAAATTGTAAAAAGGCCATGGCATGTTCGTCGTCAAGCTATGGTAAACCCAAGATCAAATCAGCAACACGTAAGTCACGTAAGACGTAAAAAGTCCGTTGAAATTTATGACGAGCCAGCTCAAAAGTAACATCACAGACTGTCGACAAAGTCACACGTTGTGCGTTGGCAAGTCGAACATGTGTCTTGGTAAGAGACTTACGAGTCTGTAAAGCAAAGCGTCGTTCGAATTCCTCGGACACGAAGTCAAGAGTGGCAGCGCAATCCACCAAGCCAGAAATCAGGTGTCCACCATTAGGAGTTTTCACTGTCAGCTCGGTTCGAATTAACGGTCGAGCTTCCGTGAGGTCAGTTGATGTAGTTGGCGAGGAAAGTTGTTGTAGCGTAGCGATGGACTCTTCTGTGTCGACATGAGGTACATGTACCGAAGGGGGTTGGTCATGTACAATAGGCGGAGTCTGATCGTAAAAAGCACAATCAGCGTCGACTAACCACAGATGTACATGCCAAGGAGCTGGAGCAACCCCCTCCTCTTAGCATGATTCTCCAGCGACTGACGAGTAAAAAGTTGTGTTCGTGCTGGGAATTCATGGTAGAGTTTCCAGTGTTGAGTGAGCTGAGTGAACTTCGCCCATTTATGTAGAACAAAGACAGCCATCGTAGATGTTGGAGCTGTCCGACGACAACTCTCAAAATGCTGTCCAATTTGTTCAACCAACTCCTAGGGCGGATTAATGAACACCCGTTCTCCTGACAAATCCCTCTCGAGAATTGAGTCACTCGGCGAACATTGAGGCAAGTCACCGTGCGAGTTCAAACCTTCATCATCAACACATCCCTCCAAGGTAAAGTCAAAGCGTGCGTGCAGAGGTTCGAAAACAAAGTAAACCAATTTCCAATCAATCGAACGTCTAGTTACATGTGTACGACTATGCCTATGCTTTGTCTGACGACGACGATATGCTACTACTGTTGCAGGCGTCGCGACTGTAGTCGATGGAGATGTCGAACGTGTTCCGACGACCTCTGTCGCTAACAATATTTCCGGACGAAGAGTAGATGTAGCCGGCTGCTCCAGTTCTCTAGTATAACAGCCTTGCCACCATCACTGCTTCTTAGAAGTCACGTCCACAGCCGCTTTGCCCTTCAGGTCGGGGCACTGAAACAGTCGGTGTCCCTTCTTGTGGCAATTGAAACAAAGTCCCTCCTCCATATGCCGCTTGCGCTCCTCATGAGTCAACGCATTAGCGAGCGTGTTGAAATCAATTCGGCCAAAGTTTGAAGAAGGTCGGCCACGACCAACACCTTGACCTCCTCCACGTCCACGGCCACGATCACCACCGTTACGCTTCCAAATCTTAGAGTATCTAACTAAAGGATCATCAGAGTTGCGCTTCCTAGTCGGTTGTCCGAATCAATGTGTCGTAGATGGTCCAGCTGTCGACCTCACACCGCCGAGATGCGGCGAATCAGCCACGACGTCATTAAGGAAGTTTTGTAGCTCCACAAGCAGAACGTTGTAACCCCTTTGTGATCGATGTGACTTGGCCCGAGTCTTCAACTCAAAGTTAGCCAAGCCATTGATGAACCGAACACATTGGACATCAGCCGTAAGCTGCTGGCGAGACCGCCGTAATAAGTCGTTGGACTGTTGGGTGTAAAGAGCGTAGCTCATGTTGCCTTGCGTAAGGCCTAGCAGAGCGTTAATTGCGTCGTCTCGTATGTTGAGAGCATAGATGTCTTCAAGAGCTCCGCGACAAGCAGATCAAAAGTAGCAGGGATTTCGGCTTGTTGTTTCCGATTCAACCACCAGCCGTTCAGGGGTCCAGAAAACTGTGAAGTAACCCATTTCAATGAGTCGTACGAGTTAGCCGTAGTTCCGAGCAAAAGAAAGCGTTGCGGTTGCGCCTCAAGCCAGTCTTCCAGTTCACGGGCATTCTTACAAGATTGATATGGCGAA
The DNA here is from genome assembly GCA_026401115.1 of Tetraselmis chui. NCBI lineage: Eukaryota > Viridiplantae > Chlorophyta > Chlorodendrophyceae > Chlorodendrales > Chlorodendraceae > Tetraselmis > Tetraselmis chui. Next base: position 14,360 of record JAPMLY010002848.1, on the reverse strand, counting down.
TTAACCGCCGCCTTACGTTGAGTCTCGGTTAGGGTCACAGGTAGACCAACAAAATTGGTTGTAGGCATCGGGGTTCCCACACCGCCACACGTAACTCAGTCGGTGTATCTCCACCCAACTGCTTAATGTAGCCTCGAATGAGAAGCCAAACATGTCAAAAATCAACCGACGAAAACCGGGGGTACATGAAGAACTGCTTCGGGATCAATGCATCGTCATAAAAAAGTGCCTGGGACGTTTAGACGGCACGACGAAAAATCGACCACTGAGTCACGTAACCAAAGTGAAGTAACTCGCTCTTATACTTCATGGCAGGAAGTAACCCCGTCTTGGCGGGCGTAAGAGTTAAACCACCAACATCAATTGTCTCCGGTACGACGTAAGAAACACCCGGATTAATAGTCGACTGAGTTGTAAGAGCCTGCTCGAGCTGAGCAGGTATACGCAAATGGGTCGTAACGTACGGAACATGAACGGAAGCCGTGCTGTAGACGTAAACGAGCTATTGTCCAACAAGTAACGCGACTCGAACCGGTGCGTCACTCAACAACGTTAAATCATCCGGAGTCAAGATAAGGCCACTTTCCTCATGTAACTCACGAACGGCAGCATCGATAGGCTCTTCGTCAGTCGAAATCGAACCAGCCGGGAACCATGTTTTACAAGAACGAGGCTCACGTTGTAACACAAGCTTAATGTCGGAAAGCTTAGTCCCTCCAACATGAAATAAGACCACCACGTAACGACCAGGTCCAACAGACGCCATTCCGAGTCAATCAAGCAACGCCGAACAAATCAAACGACAGCGAAAACGTGCGTCGACCAAAGAGCTCCGAAACCAGCGTGGCGGGTAGCTTTCCAAAGGTATCTGCTAGCACAAATCTAGTATGTTCTATTCTATCGCTACTCAATTGTTGAATGGCGGTGCAGATGAAAGAGTATGATGAAAGATGTCTCACTGCATGTACTTTAGCAATATATTGTAATCGAACAAAGGAATTGTTAAAATGGATCTGTCACCTCCCTCTACCGCACCGGGCTTAAATAGCTTTCCGCCCATATAGCTTACACATGTTCACACTCGCTTACGTATCAGGCGTTAGGGCTTTCCAACTGTCGTCAACTGTCTAGCGATGCGGCTCGTCTAGCTTGGGGAATCACATTTTGCATAGGAAAGCTCGCATGGCGCGTCATCTGGCTAGTTAGATTAATTGTGTGTATCTGTAAGTACCGGGAGGTACTGGTCGTACAGTACGCATCAGAACCCTTGCTAATATTGCAGTAGCTACGTACCCACGTTGTACGTCCATCCGATGGAAAAGCAAGAATTGGAATTAGTAACGAGTACCTATACAATGTCATGTAATGTATTGTTGCATGACTGTACTCGTCACACCATCGTAGCCACAAAATCAGCGCTTCGCTAGGTCGTCCGTCTTTGGGTGTGTTGTGAGATCCCCGTGGTGGGCATGATAATGGACACATCCGTACGTTGTACTCCGGGGGAGTCTTGGCCCTACTATCTCGCCAATAGTGGATGTACTGCGGGAGCCCGTTGCTCGGGCAGTACGGGAGTATATATATATGAGATATATCCCCAATGGGTACCGACTTTTCGGCGCGGTACTTGGTTACGGCGTTCGACTCCGGACACGAAGGTGCGGGGTTCGATTCCCGGTGATGGCACTTCCGTGTAACCCGTTCACAGGTTATGGGCCCTCCGCGTATGACGCGGGTTTGTAGGGTTTGACCGGAGTCGATGGGATGGTGTCCATTAGGGGGAGTGTTGTGAGATCCCCGTGGTGGGCATGATAATGGACACATCCGTACGTTGTACTCCGGGGGAGTCTTGGCCCTACTATCTCGCCAATAGTGGATGTACTGCCGGAGCCCGTTGCTCGGGCAGTACGGGAATATATATATGAGATATATCCCCAATGGGTACCGACTTTTCGGCGCGGTACTTGGTTACGGCAAAGACTTGAAGACATGTTAAATCGCGTTCCAATGCGTCTCCAAAGCGTCTGCCATAAGCCACTGATGAACTTCGGGTCGCGGTCGCTAACTAGCACTCGGGGCATTCCGTGTAATATGTAGACTTCATGTAAAAACAAAGCACCACTTTTCTGTGCCGTTACGCTTTCCATCACCGCACTCGTATCCTTTGCTTTTCATTGGATTTTGAAGTGGCACCTAGTGCGTCCTCTTTCCTTCCAAACACACGCATGAGCTCGCCTATCACACATACACAAACACGCGGACCCCAAACACGCACGCACACACACACACACACACACACACACACACACACACACATACGCGCGCGCATACACGCACATGCACGCCTCATTCAGAATAAAACAAGGACACACACACAACACATTCACACACACGCATACCCCCACTCTCAAAGCACACAACACGCACGACAGATAGATAAATATTTTCATATCACGCTTATACTCAGCAAGCCCGATAGGTATAGCCTTGGACCGATCCAATGCTTTGTAAAATTTTTATTGCCAACAGCAAGTTCCATTACCTTTTGCCAAAAGTCATTGCATTTTCTTACATAATTACAAGATCTATTAAGGTCCTCAAAAGGGCGCTTCTTGGAAGGTCGACTGCCTCCATGGGACCGCCTCCATGGACTGCCTCCATGGGTCGATTGCCTCCATGTCTATTGGGATAGATGCGCTCTTTGCGCGTCCAAGGTGGGACGAGTCGGTCACGAGGTCATTCAATAAGTTTTGTAACTCAACCAACGGCATAATGTAGCCCGTCTGCTCAAAGCGATGGGACTTGGCCTAAGCATGAAGCTGAAAATTCGCCAAGCCATTAATGATGCGAACGCAGTGGAAGTCGTCCGTTAGAGATTGTCCAGACCGTCGTAAAAAGTCGTTGAACTGTTGGGTGTAGATGGGCGTAACTCAAGGGACCTTGCGTGAGTCCAATTAGGATGTTGATTGCGTCGTCCCGAATGTTTAGCAACATAGACGTTTTGCGAATCTCTGTAACCAAAGAGTCGAAAGTGTCCGGAATTGAAGCAAGCTACTTACGGTTAAGCCACCATACGCTCAAGGGTCCCGAAAACTGAGACGTATCCTAGACGACAATGTTGTACAAGTCAGCGGTGATGCCCAACATGACGAAGCAATATGAGGCTGCATCTCCAATCAATCCTCTGGTTTACGTAGGTCTTGGCATGCCATGTAGGGGGCGTTAATTGTTGCTTTACGCTGCGTCTCAGATTGTGTTACGCTCAAACCGAAAAAGTTCGTTGTAGGGGCCGCAACTCCCATGCGTAAGTCGGTATGTGCTGCACCACACAAATGATTAATGTACCCCTTGATTAACATCCACATAGCACCACAATCACTAACTGTGAAACGGGGGATGGAAAAAGAGTTGAACTGTGGTAACGACGTCTTTTGGTGGAAGAAAAGCTGTCGAGAAATTGCAGCGGCTCGAAAAGACTCCAACTGAGCCACACAGTCAAAATGTGACAACCCATGCTTACGTTGAGCCTCCCTAAGAAGTCTAGTCGTAGATCGCGTAAGAGAATGACCGTCAATGTCAATCGTAGCCGGAACGACGTAAGTACCATCAAGGTGAATGGTCGGCTGAGCAGTTACGGCTTGTCCGATCTTGAGTGGAGTATGACAGTTAGCATTCACGTACGGAACATAAATATATGCTGAAAAGACGTGACCGAGCATGTACTATCCAACATGTAACGGCACTCGAACATATGCGGCAATCAACAACGTTAAATCGTCGACGGTCAAGGTTAGGCCACTTTCCTCAAACAACTCACCAACGGCCGCGTCGTCATGCTCTTCGTTAGGCAAAATCGAACCGACAGGATGCCATGTTTTACACTTTTGCCGGTGCGGGGTTCACGTTGTACCACAAGCTTGATGTATGAGGCCTTGGAACCTCCGAGAGGTAGTACGACCACAACGTAATTACCGGATCCAAGAGAAGCCATGTCGAATCAAACAATCACCGTTTAACGCATCAAGCAACATCGAAAGCGTGTGAATATCAAGAGCTCCGAAACCAAAGTGGCAGTTGGCTGAGAGCTAACTGGTAACAAAATATGTTCTTGCTTGCTTTTGCTATTTATTGCAAGGGGAAGTGCAAATGGAGAGAGATGGAAGATGTCTTCCTCTTTGATTGCTCAACAATAGATTGCAATTAACCAAAGGATTGGTTAAAAGGTTCCGTCACCTCCCTCCACTTTACACCAGGCTTATATAGCTTCAACCTAGCTACTTTGCACTTCATTTCGTCTAGTCCTCGTGCCATGCGCTAGGGTTTTGGTAACGGTCTAAGCAGACTAGCGACGTGGCTCGGGAAATCGACGTGTCTCGGGAAATCAGACTAGCGCATCATATATAACTAGATTAATTAAATGTGCGTACATGTACGTACCGGGATGTACGGGCAGTACAATACATAATATATCACCCTCGCTAAATTGCAGTGGCGACGCCACCACGTAATACGTCCTTCCGATGGAAAAGCATGAATCAAATTAGTACATGTGCAATATCATGTAATGCATTGTTACAACACTGTACTCGTCACAATTGTCCATAATGTTCATGAGTACTAACCTGCTTAATTTTCTTGAAAATTGAAGTCGCATGGATCCCCTTGCCTTTAAATTGCTTGTTTGTGTTGTAATTTGGGTGGCGGATGCTCGCCGTTTTCCGGGGATGGGTGGTCCTTTTGTATGGCCCGGAGTTTTCGATGTGAGTTTTTTGTAGTATGTAGTTGGCATGCATATCTTTCTTCGTCGGTCCATTTCTATTGCGTTTCGCCGTTTCTTGTGGATGGAGTTGATGCAACGCGTTTCGGTTGTTCTGCATGGCACGTTTGGTTTCCTACTCACTATGTTGATGCTAGGGTTGGGCATAAGTGAGATTGAAAGTCCTTCCGGAAATAATTATGCCGGAAGTGCGGAATTATGCCAAATTTGGCATTAGAGGAAGTGTCAGGAATTATTCCGGAAGTGCGGAATTATGCTAAGTACGAATGTGCAAAAGTGATTAATTATGCGGAATTTTGCCGGAAATGTTGCAGAAGTCAAGTTTCTTTTCTGAATACCTTCTGCAAAAACCAAAGGGTATGTTAACATCACAATGTTCGTGTCGTGCTCTTTTAGCAATAGCATCCCGTTGCCTAGTGCTTATGTAAAAGGTAGCTATTTGTCATCCTAGCACTTAGTGTTATTATACTATTAGCGGTACTCTATTCCTATTAGTGGCGGTCGGCCGGCCCTGCCGGTGCCTTCGCCGGCCGCCATCTCTCTCCTTCTCACTTCTCTAGGCACCACACCCGGCCCCCTTGTGGGGCCGGCACGAACTACGTGTAACTATCCGTTCCCGATTTCGACATGCTATGGGCCATCCACCAAGTTAAACTAGAGAAGAGCGTGTGTAAAGCGCTCGGCGTCACGCTAGTCCTACCTACTCCCACGTAAAAAAGAGTAGAGCGTGTGTAAAGCGCTCGGCGCCACGCTAGTAATTCGTCGTCCAACCGACACCACGCGTCGCCTTCGAGCTAGTTATTCGCCATTGTACTACCATCTCCCACGTAAAAAGGAGAAGAGCGCGTGTAAAGCGCCCGGCGCCACGCTCGCCCCAACCAGCTTTTAGTCTCACCTAGCCTTCAGCCTACCGATGCTCTCGACCGGATCCGGGTTGTTTAAACCCGACCCGCGAAAATTCGGGCCGTGCGTACTTTAATTAGTACTTTATGGTTTTTCCCGAGGCAACGCCGCAGCGCTCACCTAACTTCGCGAGGAGCTAACCTTTCCCAAAGGCGGAAATCAACACGAGCAGCGCCCGACTTTGCTTTTGCGTGCCTACACGCTCCTAACAACCTTGTTGGCTTTCCTCCTTCTTCGCCGTTCGCTCTCATGCGTCGGCTAATTCGCCCGTGGACAGTTTTTCCCGCTACATGTCAGACTAGTACATTAAGCAGTATATTTGGAACCGCTTCATATCGGCAACTCACCGGTACCGGCACGTTCATGTGAGCGCATGTCGCTACACCTACCCGGCCTCGGACACACGCTACAAGCACTACACCTTCGACCAAGATGGCACCTTCCTCGACGCAAGCTAGGACGACGTCAAGACCTCGGCTACCTTGAGGGGGGATGTTAGCACTAGCATCCCATTGCCTAGTGCTACAGTACATTGCAGGACATTGTACAGGTACTCGTTACGGATTCCAATTCGTGCTTTTCCACAGGACGGACGTATACTCGTGGGTACGTCGCTACTGCAATATTGTAATGGTGCTGATGCTACAGTACGACCAGTACCTCCCGGTACGTACAGATATGCATAATTAATCTAACTAGCCAGATGACGCGCCAGAACGAGCTCTTCAATGCAGAAGGAGCCGCGTCGTGAAACCCAATGCTAGGCAGGCCGCGTCTCGAGGCAGATGACGACGGTTGAGCAGCACTAACGCCTGACACGTAAGCGAAGCTTGCAGGCGTAACTAGTCTGGGCTGAAACCTATTTAAGCCCAGTGCAGTAGAGGGAGGTGACAGAACCTTTTAACAATTCCTTTGTTCATTTACAACATCTACTGCCCAAGTACAGCAGTGAAACATCTTTCATCAATTGCCTCTCGACAACATCATTTGCAATCTTACGACACAGAGCTAGACAGACTAGAACAGATTTGTGCTAGCGTTTAGCTTTCAGAGGCTAACCGCCACACTGGTTTCGGAGCTCTTTGGTCGACGCACGCTTTCGTTCGCTTATTGAACTGCTCGACGTTGTTTGATTGAGTTGAGATGGCTTCTCTTGGAGCTGGTCATTACGTGGTGTTGGTAATTCACGTTGGAGGAACTAAACGGTCGGATTTGAAGTTGGTGTTTCAGCGTGAGCCTCGTACTGGTAGAACTTGGTTCCCTGCTGGCTCTGTCTTACCCAACGAAGAGCCTGTCGACGCTGCTATTCGCGAGTTACACGAGGAGACCGGTCTTGTTTTGACACCGGATGATTTGACGCTGTTGAGTGGTGAACCTGTGAACGTTACGCTACCTCAAGGACGACAGCTTGTTTACGTGTACTCTGCGTCTATTCCTGTCCTGTTTGCTACGAGCAACTTACGTACACCTGCTCAGGTCGAGCAGGTTGTTTTGGAACAGTCGACAGTTAATCCGGATGGCACTTACGTCGTCCCGGAAACCATCAACACTGACGGTCTGACACTTACGCCTGCACAGACTGGGTTACTTCGTGCTGAGAAGCACAAGAGTGATTTACTTCACTTTGGTTACGTGACTCAGTGGGAATCTTTCTATCGAGCAATGACACAACATGTTCCAGTCATGCATGAAGACACGTCTATCCCGAGACAGCTCCACATGTACCCCCGGTTTACAACGGTCGACTCTGGTTCTGTCTGGCTGCTGATTGTTGGACACATCAACCGACTGACTGGAGTGGGACCTACAGATTTACGAGTGGGAATGCCGATGCCTACCCACAACTTGGCAGGACTATCTGTGACTCTTACGGAGACTCAGCGTAAGGCTGCCATTACTTCACCGTACCAGAATGGTCAAGACCCACCTGTACTGGAGGATTGGCTCGAAGCTCAGCCTCAGCGTTTTGTAATGCTTGGGATTGCAGCTGACTCGTACGATGCAGTGTTCTGGGTTACTTCACAGTTTTCTGGACTCCTTGGTGGATGGTGGTTGAACCGGAAAAATCATCCTCCAATTCCATCTACGTACAACGAGCTTGTTGCGGAGATACGCAAGTCTACGTTTCTTCCGAACATTCAGGATGACGCAATTAACGCTTTGCTAAGTTTTACGCAGAGCAACACGATGAGTTACGCGCTTTTTACTAAGAAGTACAACGACTACTTACGCCGTTCTCGTCAAGACCTGACAGCGGAGGTACAGTGTGTACGCTTCATTACTGGCCTTGCAAACGTGGACCTCCAGAGACTGGCTAGATCACACCGAGCGCAACTAGGTTACCAGATTACGCTCGCGGAGCTACAAAACTTTCTGAATGACGTCGTGACAGACTCGCCGGAACTAGGCAATGCAAGGTCTGCTGCTGGACCATCTACCCAGTCCTCTCGCAAGCGCAACCTTGAAGACCCTTTTGAGGAAGCCTCTAACGTCTGGAAACGTAACAAGGGTGGCCGAGGACGAGGCCGCGGACGTGGACGTGGAGGTGGTAACAATGGTGGTCGTGGTGGCAACAATGGTGGACGTGGTCAACCATCCGGTCGCGAAGATTTTAATTCAATCGCAAATGCAATGACAGCTGAGGAGCGTAAGCGACACATGGACGAAGGACTTTGCTTCAAGTGCCACAAGAAGGGACACCGTTTGTTCCAATGCCCGGAGTTCAAAGGCAAGGCACCAATGCAACCTAAGAAGCAATGATGGTGGCAAGGCTGTTCTACAAATGAACTGGAGCAGCCGGCTACATCTACTGTTCATTCTGAGACACTGTTAGCGACAGAGGTCGTCGAGAAACCTTCGACATCTCCATCGACTACAGTTGCGACACCTGTAACGCAAGTAGCAGGTCGTCGTCGTCAGACTAAGCAGAGACAGAGTCGTAAACCTGTAACCAGACGTTCAGTTGATTGGAAACTGGTTGACTCAGTCTTTGACCCTCTGCATGCACGATTCAACTTCACGTTGGAAGGATGTGCTGATGATGAAGGTCTTAACTCGCACGGTGACTTACCTCACTGTTCGCCGAGTGACTCGATTCTAGACAGAGACTTAACAGGAGAGAGGGTGTTCATCAACCCACCCTGGGAGTTAGCTGAGCAGATTGCGCAGCATTTTGAGGATTGTCGTCGAACATCTCCGACATCTACGATGGCTGTATTTGTACTACCGAAGTGGGCGAAATTTACTCAGGTGACTAAGCACTGGAAACTCTATCAAGAATTCCCAGCAAGGACACAGCTTTTTACACGTCAGTCACTGGAGAATCCAGCGCAACAGGAGGTGGTTGCTCCAGCCCCTTGGCCTGTACAGCTGTGGTTAGTCGACGCAGATTGTGCGTTTAACGACTCACCAGAACCTACAGCACCTGATCAACCCGACTCGGTACCTGTACCAACAGACGACTCGGAACAGTCCATCGCTACGCTGCGACAATTTTCTTCGACAGCTACAGCCCTACTGACTGACCTCACGGAAGCTCGCCCGTTAATTCGAACTGAGCTGACTGTGAAAACTCCTGATGGCGGACACCACATTTCTGGATTAGTGGACTGTGCTGCGACACTTGATTTTGTGTCAGAGGACTTTGTACGACGCTTTGCTTTACAGACTCGGAAGTCTGCCAGTAAAACCCCAGTTCGACTCGCTAATGGACAACGAGTGACTTCTACGACAGTCTGCGACGTCACTTTTGAGCTGGCTCGACACGAGTTTCACCGGACTTTTTATGTCTTACGTGATTTACGCACAGCTGATTTAATCCTGGGTTTACCATGGCTTGATGACGAACAGGCCTCTTTACAATTTGGTACAACCAGAATTTTTACACTAATGGACGGCACAGCTGTGGAGACTACACTCGAGGAACGACGCCCTGAGTGTCTACTCCTGTCGTCTACGAAAGTTCAGAAGCTCATGCGCAAGACGCGCCGCAGCAGAGGACGTCATGCTGATTTTTACGTCATTGAACTTACGTCAGTCGCTGAACAAACGACAGACTTTCACACTGGAGAGGAACTAACAGCAGAACAACGTGATAACTTCCGGTCTTTACTCTTTGATGACTTCCCGGAGTTACTGCGACCTGTCGACTCTCCACCTGTAAGCCGACAGTGGGATCATCCCATTGAAACAATTGGCCCGATGCGACGTCAACGTCTGAACAGATTGTCACCCGCAGAGCGCGCTGAGCTTAATCGACAGCTTAAAGACGCAGTGGAAGCTGGGTTGATACGCCCCAGCTACAGTGAATTCGGCTCGCCAATTCTTTTTGTGCGGAAAGCTGATGGCTCGCTACGTCTGTGCATTGACTACCGCGGTCTTAACGAGGTTACGCGTAAAGATGCTTACCCGCTACCGCGTGTGGACGACACACTGGACGAACTTAAGGACGCGAACTTTTACACACACCTCGACCTCGCTTCTGGATTCTGGCAAGTTCGAGTGCGTGATCAGGACGTTCACAAGACGGCTTTTCAGACCCCTGATGGCTTAATGGAATGGGTCGCCATGCCGTTTGGGCTGTGTAATGCACCAGCTACATTTCAGAGGATGATGAACGACATACTTCGCGACTTTTTACATAAGTTCGTGACAGTCTACCTGGATGACGTCTGTATCTACAGTCGAACTCTGGAAGAGCACCTGGAGCACCTGCGTCTAGTGCTACAGCGATTCAAGGAGGAAGGGCTGAAATTACGCCTTAAGAAATGCTTCTTCGGATTGCAAGAAATGGAGTATCTGGGCTACACTGTGTCAGCCGGGAAAATTTCGGTTTCCACAAAGAAAGTCGAGGCCGTTGCAGACTGGCCAGTGCCCAAGACGCAGAAGGAGGTTCGCAGTTTCGTACAGTTCTGCAACTTCTATGCGAGATTTATACACCATTTTAGCGACCTTACGGCTCCATTGACGGACTTACTGCGGAAGTCCCAGCCACAGAAGGTTACGCTGACGCCTGCCTGTTTGGAAGCCTTCGAGACTCTCAAGTTACGGCTCATTTCCGCGCCATGCCTGATCCTTCCGGAGGTCGGCTCGGACGCGACGTTCACCGTAGCTACAGATGCTTCAACAGTGGGGATTGCAGCAGTCCTGTTGCAAGACCAAGGAGGCGGTCTTCAACCAGTCTCTTACTGGGCGCGTAAGCTGAATCCAGCTGAGCGTGGTAACACTTACTCTGCGTACGACTTAGAAGCTTTGGCCGTATGCGAAGCTGTCAAGCATTGGAGGTGCTATCTTGAAGGCTGTTCTAAGTTCCTTGTCGTAACAGACCACGACACACTGCGGCACCTGCTCAGGCAACCGAACAACAGGCTGAACAAGCGGCAAGCAAGATACCTGCGGGATTTGCAACCGTTTGTGGGCTCGATGACACTTGCATATCGCAAGGGAGCTCTGAACGAAGCTGACCCGTTAAGCCGGCGACCAGACTTCGTACCTCAGGCCACAGTACCCTTATTTTGGGATGGCGAGGTTCCGTCAGATCGAGAATTACGACGGAAGTCCCAGCTGCTGTTTGAAGACGCACAGTTAAATTCACTGACTGTTGACGCGTTGCAGCTGAGCCCTGAGTTCGCTGATCTCATTCGCGAGGGGTTCTCACGAGATTCGTTTTATGGGGACGATGGTGAGTGGACAAGAGACAGCCGGATAGAAGCCAGAGACGGGTACTTTTGGCGTCTCAATCGCCTCTGTATTCCACAGAACTCTGAGCTCCGACTGAGATTGATCGCAGAGCTGCACGAAAGTTCGTCAGCCGGTCACAGAGGAGTTGCTAGCACTCTTGCTAAAGCACTCGACAGATTCTGGTGGAAACGAATCCGCCAAGACGTGAAAGATTTTTGTGAACGCTGCGTCGTGTGCCGACGAGCGAAGATTCGACCGCAGATGGCTGCGACTCTTTACCCATTACCTGTTCCACCCAGACCGTGGCACACAGTTGGTCTTGACTACCTGACACACTTGCCTGAGAGCAACGGCTTTAACAGTGTGCTGATTGTAGTAGACCATCTAACTCGAATGGCCCATTTTCTGCCATGCACAGAGTCGATTACTGCCGAAGAAACTGCAACTTTGTTTTTACAGGGAGTCTACCGTTTACATGGACTGCCCCGTGTGCTGATCAGCGACCGCGACCCGAAATTTGTCAGCGCCTTCTGGCAGACATTGTGGAGACGCCTTGGAACGCGACTAAACATGTCTACCAGCCGACACCCAGAAACAGACGGACTGACAGAGCGCGTGAACAGCACGTTTCAGCAGCTTCTTCGTTGCTTCTGTTGCTATGATGGCTCTAACTGGTCGACACTTTTACCGCAAGTGGAGTTTGCGTACAACGCTTCGCGTGCACTTGGAATTGAGCACACGCCGTTCGAGGCTAACTTTGGTTTTTCTCCTGAGGAGCCTCCTGACCTGCTCTTCAGCATGCGACCATCGATTCCTTTTTCGCAAGACGCAACAGAACGGTTGAGATTGTTACAGGAAGTACACAGCTTGGTACGCTCAGTGTTACAGCTACACAAGAACGAGATGCAAGCGCGCACAGAACCGTCTACAGCGCCACACTTCGCTAAGGGAGACAAGGTGTCAGTCGTCACAGCAAATCTTTTTCTGCGAGGACAACCGAACAGGAAACTCAGAGACAGACAGCTTGGCCCTTTTTCAGTGGAGGAGCAGATTGGGAAACACAGTTACAGATTAAAACTTCCAGCGACAGTACGCTTACATCCTGTGTTCCACGTTAACAACTTAAGACCCTGCTCTACCGCTCTGCTACGGCCAGCTGTCCCGGTGACTGTCCCTGAAGGAGACGACGAGGAGTTTGACATCTCACACATCTCTGCTGTGTGCATCAAGTCGCTACCTGGGCGACGAGGCAAATATTTGCTCTTCATGACGCACTTCAGTGATGACGACATTCCACCTGTCTGGCACCGATTGAACGAGGTGCATCGAACAGTTGCGTTACAAGAATTCTTGGAGACGCCCCAATGGCGCAAGTTCGCCAAGACTCAGGCGTACATTGACTTCATGCACGCTCACCCAGCGCGCATTCCTGAGTCCCAGTAATTGCTTCAGTAAAGGAGCCAAGAACCACGGAGGTCTGCCTCGCGGCGGCCTCATTGATCTGTCAAGAGGGGGAGGGTACGAGTGTGACGAGTACAGTCCTGCAACAGTACATTGCAGGACATTGTACAGGTACTCGTTACGGATTCCAATTCGTGCTTTTCCACAGGACGGACGTATACTCGTGGGTACGTCGCTACTGCAATATTGTAATGGTGCTGATGCTACAGTACGACCAGTACCTCCCGGTACGTACAGATATGCATAATTAATCTAACTAGCCAGATGACGCGCCAGAACGAGCTCTCCAATGCAGAAGGAGCCGCGTCGTGAAACCCAATGCTAGGCAGGCCGCGTCTCGAGGCAGATGACGACGGTTGAGCAGCACTAACGCCTGACACGTAAGCGAAGCTTGCAGGCGTAACTAGTCTGGGCTGAAACCTATTTAAGCCCAGTGCAGTAGAGGGAGGTGACAGAACCTTTTAACAATTCCTTTGTTCATTTACAACATCTACTGCCCAAGTACAGCAGTGAAACATCTTTCATCAATTGCCTCTCGACACCAATCAAGCCCTCAATGTCACCAAGAGCAACATTCTACTCTGGGGGGGGGGGGGTTGCGATGCATTCAAGCAATTTTGCAGAAAGTACGTTTCAGATACCGCCCTAAATTGGTCTTTGTGAAGATCCTCCAATCCGTCCGCGTAGTAGATCCCTAGTAAATCATCCAAGTATCTAGCTACGTCTCGACTCTTGTTGACGAATACAATGTGTGCTAGGCACTCAATGCCCATGCGATTCGTGAGGTGTTGGGTTAGCGGCCCGGCAAGAAATAAATCCGCTCACACAAGGTTTGAGAAGCGGGAACAACGAACACCATTCTAGCAATTCTTGCGAAGATGGGGAACAGTGAAGCGTGAATGGCCCGCCATTCTAGCGGTCCTATTGCCGACTTGAAGTTATCGTAATCCGTCGGATCTGGGCACTTCCGAAATTGTTTGAGATCGTACTTCGTTTGCACCTCCCATGCAGCGGTTTGCGCGGCGTCGTGATTAGTCATGAGGAAATATGGACTTATGCCAAACCCTGGTTGACACGGCTGCTTGTTTCCACCCTCTCGGGGCTTTGTTCCTGATGCCTTTTAATTTGTTTCCTATTTTGTAAGTATTTAATTGCAATTTCGCAATTTTTGCTACTACTGTACAGCGTACTCGTCTATAGTTCGTGATGCTGCCGCTATCTCGACGGCTTATGTTCGTAGTACCCGGAATTTCCTTTTCTCCGGGTAGCATGCCGAGGGCGCGAACATTCATATGGCGGCGGTTCGTAGCTGTCTCGTACGGTTCCCTCTAGGGATAGCTTCATATCAAAAAATCCGACGCGGCATGCCGACGTACCGAAACGTACCAAAACGTACCAAAACGTACCAAAATGTACCAAAATGTACCAAAACGTACCAAAATGTACCAAAACGTACCGAAATGTACCAAAACGTACCAAAACGTACCGAAACGTACCAGAACGTACCAGAACATACTAAAACGTACCGAAACGTAACCAA
>JAPMLY010002847.1:0-43071 GCA_026401115.1 Tetraselmis chui | reverse complement strand
CTGCCCATTGCGCCGTGTTCAACTCCATCCCCAAACGGCTAAGGGAGTGCATAGCAAACGATGGAGGAATAACTCACTATTAGGGTAAATTTAGGGTTTCGGATAGGTTGGCATGCAAATCAGCACAATTTTGATAATTTGAGTTTCATCCAACAGTTGGACGTTTTCAAAATTCCCGTACAACGGCGGGAGACCGCAAAACTTGGCGAAACTTAGCGGGAACTCGTCAAAACTTTGTTCTTCGCAGCCGAGACCGCCAACCGCGCCAGCGCGCTGTCTTTTCCTCTTGTCGACCTTATTGCTCACATCGGTTGCCGCCGTTTCGTAGTATGCCACCTTCTCCATGTGTACTCGCAAGGCGTTGGCGCCTCGTCCATGAAGCCGAACGACTTGGCAGCGCTCGTAAGGCCGCGCATGAGTGTAAAGCAACCGTGAGGGTTGTCGAGAAGTGGTGCCGGCGCGCTAGAGCTACCGGGACAGTGGACGACACGCCTAGGGCGGGCAGGCCCCGAGCGCCCTTGGCGTCCCGAGAAGCCACCCTCCTTTTGAAGGTGGGTGTAAAGCGCGGCGACCAGTGCCCACAACTTGCCAAGATGCTGCAGCAGAGGCTAGGAGTGACTGTGAGTGCTGAGACGGTCCGCCGGTACCTAAACAAGTACTTAGCGCGCCAGATGAGGCCGAGGAAGCGTGTTTCACTAACAGTCAAGCACATGCGCGCACGGCTATGCTTTGCCAAACAATGGGTACGGAAGTCATGGCACAATGTGGTTGTGACAGACAGCAAGTACTTTTGGCTGTCCAATAAGGGGCCCGGGAACAAGGAGTGGGTGCTCTTCGAGGATGAACCGCCAACCAAGGTGTCAGAGCAAAATTGTTTCAAAGTGCACGCGTATGGTGGTGTTAGCAAGTATGGCAGGACACCTTTGTTTGTGACAGTGGGGAGCAGCGGCGTTAAGGCAAAGAGCAAGGGCGTAAACGGTGAGGTGTATCTCACCTTGTTGCAAGAGCACCTGATACCCGCGTGGGAGGCTTTGATGGCAAAAAGGCCCTCGGCCGAGGCGCAACATCAGTGGATTTTTCAGCAAGATAACGCTAAAGCTCATGCTTGCAAGACGGTTCGGAATTGGCTTTCGTCTCAATCCGGCTTTCAAGTGATGCAATGGCCTGCCAAAAGCCCTGACCTTAGTTGGATTGAAAACATGTGGGGTATTGTGTCGAGTAGATTACAAAAAAGATTGGACTTGTCCCCGCGCAATTTTGAGGCGGCCATACAACACGAGTGGGAAACAATTCCTTACTCTGCCCATTGCGCCGTGTTCAACTCCATCCCCAAACGGCTAAGGGAGTGCATAGCAAACGATGGAGGAATAACTCTCTATTAGGGTAAATTTAGGGTTTCGGATAGGTTGGCATGCAAATCAGCACAATTTTGATAATTTGAGTTTCATCCAACAGTTGGACGTTTTCAAAATTCCCGTACAACGGCGGGAGACCGCAAAACTTGGCGAAACTTAGCGGGAACTCGTCAAAACTTTGTTCTTCGCAGCCGAGACCGCCAACCGCGCCAGCGCGCTGTCTTTTCCTCTTGTCGACCTTATTGCTCACGTCGGTTGCCGCCGTTTCGTAGTATGCCACCTTCTCCATGTGTACTCGCAAGGCGTTGGCGCCTCGTCCATGAAGCCGAACGACTTGGCAGCGCTCGTAAGGCCGCGCATGAGTGTAAAGCAACCGTGAGGGTTGTCGAGAAGTGGTGCCGGCGCGCTAAAGCTACCGGGACAGTGGACGACACGCCTAGGGCGGGCAGGCCCCGAGCGCCCTTGGCGTCCCGAGAAGCCACCCTCCTTTTGAAGGTGGGTGTAAAGCGCGGCGACCAGTGCCCACAACTTGCCAAGATGCTGCAGCAGAGGCTAGGAGTGACTGTGAGTGCTGAGACGGTCCGCCGGTACCTAAACAAGTACTTAGCGCGCCAGATGAGGCCGAGGAAGCGTGTTTCACTAACAGTCAAGCACATGCGCGCACGGCTATGCTTTGCCAAACAATGGGTACGGAAGTCATGGCACAATGTGGTTGTGACAGACAGCAAGTACTTTTGGCTGTCCAATAAGGGGCCCGGGAACAAGGAGTGGGTGCTCTTCGAGGATGAACCGCCAACCAAGGTGTCAGAGCAAAATTGTTTCAAAGTGCACGCGTATGGTGGTGTTAGCAAGTATGGCAGGACACCTTTGTTTGTGACAGTGGGGAGCAGCGGCGTTAAGGCAAAGAGCAAGGGCGTAAACGGTGAGGTGTATCTCACCTTGTTGCAAGAGCACCTGATACCCGCGTGGGAGGCTTTGATGGCAAAAAGGCCCTCGGCCGAGGCGCAACATCAGTGGATTTTTCAGCAAGATAACGCTAAAGCTCATGCTTGCAAGACGGTTCGGAATTGGCTTTCGTCTCAATCCGGCTTTCAAGTGATGCAATGGCCTGCCAAAAGCCCTGACCTTAGTTGGATTGAAAACATGTGGGGTATTGTGTCGAGTAGATTACAAAAAAGATTGGACTTGTCCCCGCGCAATTTTGAGGCGGCCATACAACACGAGTGGGAAACAATTCCTTACTCTGCCCATTGCGCCGTGTTCAACTCCATCCCCAAACGGCTAAGGGAGTGCATAGCAAACGATGGAGGAATAACTCTCTATTAGGGTAAATTTAGGGTTTCGGATAGGTTGGCATGCAAATCAGCACAATTTTGATAATTTGAGTTTCATCCAACAGTTGGACGTTTTCAAAATTCCCGTACAACGGCGGGAGACCGCAAAACTTGGCGAAACTTAGCGGGAACTCGTCAAAACTTTGTTCTTCGCAGCCGAGACCGCCAACCGCGCCAGCGCGCTGTCTTTTCCTCTTGTCGACCTTATTGCTCACATCGGTTGCCGCCGTTTCGTAGTATGCCACCTTCTCCATGTGTACTCGCAAGGCGTTGGCGCCTCGTCCATGAAGCCGAACGACTTGGCAGCGCTCGTAAGGCCGCGCATGAGTGTAAAGCAACCGTGAGGGTTGTCGAGAAGTGGTGCCGGCGCGCTAAAGCTACCGGGACAGTGGACGACACGCCTAGGGCGGGCAGGCCCCGAGCGCCCTTGGCGTCCCGAGAAGCCACCCTCCTTTTGAAGGTGGGTGTAAAGCGCGGCGACCAGTGCCCACAACTTGCCAAGATGCTGCAGCAGAGGCTAGGAGTGACTGTGAGTGCTGAGACGGTCCGCCGGTACCTAAACAAGTACTTAGCGCGCCAGATGAGGCCGAGGAAGCGTGTTTCACTAACAGTCAAGCACATGCGCGCACGGCTATGCTTTGCCAAACAATGGGTACGGAAGTCATGGCACAATGTGGTTGTGACAGACAGCAAGTACTTTTGGCTGTCCAATAAGGGGCCCGGGAACAAGGAGTGGGTGCTCTTCGAGGATGAACCGCCAACCAAGGTGTCAGAGCAAAATTGTTTCAAAGTGCACGCGTATGGTGGTGTTAGCAAGTATGGCAGGACACCTTTGTTTGTGACAGTGGGGAGCAGCGGCGTTAAGGCAAAGAGCAAGGGCGTAAACGGTGAGGTGTATCTCACCTTGTTGCAAGAGCACCTGATACCCGCGTGGGAGGCTTTGATGGCAAAAAGGCCCTCGGCCGAGGCGCAACATCAGTGGATTTTTCAGCAAGATAACGCTAAAGCTCATGCTTGCAAGACGGTTCGGAATTGGCTTTCGTCTCAATCCGGCTTTCAAGTGATGCAATGGCCTGCCAAAAGCCCTGACCTTAGTTGGATTGAAAACATGTGGGGTATTGTGTCGAGTAGATTACAAAAAAGATTGGACTTGTCCCCGCGCAATTTTGAGGCGGCCATACAACACGAGTGGGAAACAATTCCTTACTCTGCCCATTGCGCCGTGTTCAACTCCATCCCCAAACGGCTAAGGGAGTGCATAGCAAACGATGGAGGAATAACTCTCTATTAGGGTAAATTTAGGGTTTCGGATAGGTTGGCATGCAAATCAGCACAATTTTGATAATTTGAGTTTCATCCAACTGTTGGACGTTTTCAAAATTCCCGTACAACGGCGGGAGACCGCAAAACTTGGCGAAACTTAGCGGGAACTCGTCAAAACTTTGTTCTTCGCAGCCGAGACCGCCAACCGCGCCAGCGCGCTGTCTTTTCCTCTTGTCGACCTTATTGCTCACGTCGGTTGCCGCCGTTTCGTAGTATGCCACCTTCTCCATGTGTACTCGCAAGGCGTTGGCGCCTCGTCCATGAAGCCGAACGACTTGGCAGCGCTCGTAAGGCCGCGCATGAGTGTAAAGCAACCGTGAGGGTTGTCGAGAAGTGGTGCCGGCGCGCTAAAGCTACCGGGACAGTGGACGACACGCCTAGGGCGGGCAGGCCCCGAGCGCCCTTGGCGTCCCGAGAAGCCACCCTCCTTTTGAAGGTGGGTGTAAAGCGCGGCGACCAGTGCCCACAACTTGCCAAGATGCTGCAGCAGAGGCTAGGAGTGACTGTGAGTGCTGAGACGGTCCGCCGGTACCTAAACAAGTACTTAGCGCGCCAGATGAGGCCGAGGAAGCGTGTTTCACTAACAGTCAAGCACATGCGCGCACGGCTATGCTTTGCCAAACAATGGGTACGGAAGTCATGGCACAATGTGGTTGTGACAGACAGCAAGTACTTTTGGCTGTCCAATAAGGGGCCCGGGAACAAGGAGTGGGTGCTCTTCGAGGATGAACCGCCAACCAAGGTGTCAGAGCAAAATTGTTTCAAAGTGCACGCGTATGGTGGTGTTAGCAAGTATGGCAGGACACCTTTGTTTGTGACAGTGGGGAGCAGCGGCGTTAAGGCAAAGAGCAAGGGCGTAAACGGTGAGGTGTATCTCACCTTGTTGCAAGAGCACCTGATACCCGCGTGGGAGGCTTTGATGGCAAAAAGGCCCTCGGCCGAGGCGCAACATCAGTGGATTTTTCAGCAAGATAACGCTAAAGCTCATGCTTGCAAGACGGTTCGGAATTGGCTTTCGTCTCAATCCGGCTTTCAAGTGATGCAATGGCCTGCCAAAAGCCCTGACCTTAGTTGGATTGAAAACATGTGGGGTATTGTGTCGAGTAGATTACAAAAAAGATTGGACTTGTCCCCGCGCAATTTTGAGGCGGCCATACAACACGAGTGGGAAACAATTCCTTACTCTGCCCATTGCGCCGTGTTCAACTCCATCCCCAAACGGCTAAGGGAGTGCATAGCAAACGATGGAGGAATAACTCAATATTAGGGTAAATTTAGGGTTTCGGATAGGTTGGCATGCAAATCAGCACAATTTTGATAATTTGAGTTTCATCCAACAGTTGGACGTTTTCAAAATTCCCGTACAACGGCGGGAGACCGCAAAACTTGGCAAAACTTAGCGGGAACTCGTCAAAACTTTGTTCTTCGCAGCCGAGACCGCCAACCGCGCCAGCGCGCTGTCTTTTCCTCTTGTCGACCTTATTGCTCACGTCGGTTGCCGCCGTTTCGTAGTATGCCACCTTCTCCATGTGTACTCGCAAGGCGTTGGCGCCTCGTCCATGAAGCCGAACGACTTGGCAGCGCTCGTAAGGCCGCGCAGGAGTGTAAAGCAACCGTGAGGGTTGTCGAGAAGTGGTGCCGGCGCGCTAAAGCTACCGGGACAGTGGACGACACGCCTAGGGCGGGCAGGCCCCGAGCGCCCTTGGCGTCCCGAGAAGCCACCCTCCTTTTGAAGGTGGGTGTAAAGCGCGGCGACCAGTGCCCACAACTTGCCAAGATGCTGCAGCAGAGGCTAGGAGTGACTGTGAGTGCTGAGACGGTCCGCCGGTGCCTAAACAAGTACTTAGCGCGCCAGATGAGGCCGAGGAAGCGTGTTTCACTAACAGTCAAGCACATGCGCGCACGGCTATGCTTTGCCAAACAATGGGTACGGAAGTCATGGCACAATGTGGTTGTGACAGACAGCAAGTACTTTTGGCTGTCCAATAAGGGGCCCGGGAACAAGGAGTGGGTGCTCTTCGAGGATGAACCGCCAACCAAGGTGTCATAGCAAAATTGTTTCAAAGTGCACGCGTATGGTGGTGTTAGCAAGTATGGCAGGACACCTTTGTTTGTGACAGTGGGGAGCAGCGGCGTTAAGGCAAAGAGCAAGGGCGTAAACGGTGAGGTGTATCTCACCTTGTTGCAAGAGCACATGATACCCGCGTGGGAGGCTTTGATGGCAAAAAGGCCCTCGGCCGAGGCGCAACATCAGTGGATTTTTCAGCAAGATAACGCTAAAGCTCATGCTTGCAAGACGGTTCGGAATTGGCTTTCGTCTCAATCCGGCTTTCAAGTGATGCAATGGCCTGCCAAAAGCCCTGACCTTAGTTGGATTGAAAACATGTGGGGTATTGTGTCGAGTAGATTACAAAAAAGATTGGACTTGTCCCCGCGCAATTTTGAGGCGGCCATACAACACGAGTGGGAAACAATTCCTTACTCTGCCCATTGCGCCGTGTTCAACTCCATCCCCAAACGGCTAAGGGAGTGCATAGCAAACGATGGAGGAATAACTCTCTATTAGGGTAAATTTAGGGTTTCGGATAGGTTGGCATGCAAATCAGCACAATTTTGATAATTTGAGTTTCATCCAACTGTTGGACGTTTTCAGAATTCCCGTACAACGGCGGGAGACCGCAAAACTTGGCGAAACTTAGCGGGAACTCGTCAAAACTTTGTTCTTCGCAGCCGAGACCGCCAACCGCGCCAGCGCGCTGTCTTTTCCTCTTGTCGACCTTATTGCTCACGTCGGTTGCCGCCGTTTCGTAGTATGCCACCTTCTCCATGTGTACTCGCAAGGCGTTGGCGCCTCGTCCATGAAGCCGAACGACTTGGCAGCGCTCGTAAGGCCGCGCATGAGTGTAAAGCAACCGTGAGGGTTGTCGAGAAGTGGTGCCGGCGCGCTAAAGCTACCGGGACAGTGGACGACACGCCTAGGGCGGGCAGGCCCCGAGCGCCCTTGGCGTCCCGAGAAGCCACCCTCCTTTTGAAGGTGGGTGTAAAGCGCGGCGACCAGTGCCCACAACTTGCCAAGATGCTGCAGCAGAGGCTAGGAGTGACTGTGAGTGCTGAGACGGTCCGCCGGTACCTAAACAAGTACTTAGCGCGCCAGATGAGGCCGAGGAAGCGTGTTTCACTAACAGTCAAGTACATGCGCGCACGGCTATGCTTTGCCAAACAATGGGTACGGAAGTCATGGCACAATGTGGTTGTGACAGACAGCAAGTACTTTTGGCTGTCCAATAAGGGGCCCGGGAACAAGGAGTGGGTGCTCTTCGAGGATGAACCGCCAACCAAGGTGTCAGAGCAAAATTGTTTCAAAGTGCACGCGTATGGTGGTGTTAGCAAGTATGGCAGGACACCTTTGTTTGTGACAGTGGGGAGCAGCGGCGTTAAGGCAAAGAGCAAGGGCGTAAACGGTGAGGTGTATCTCACCTTGTTGCAAGAGCACCTGATACCCGCGTGGGAGGCTTTGATGGCAAAAAGGCCCTCGGCCGAGGCGCAACATCAGTGGATTTTTCAGCAAGATAACGCTAAAGCTCATGCTTGCAAGACGGTTCGGAATTGGCTTTCGTCTCAATCCGGCTTTCAAGTGATGCAATGGCCTGCCAAAAGCCCTGACCTTAGTTGGATTGAAAACATGTGGGGTATTGTGTCGAGTAGATTACAAAAAAGATTGGACTTGTCCCCGCGCAATTTTGAGGCGGCCATACAACACGAGTGGGAAACAATTCCTTACTCTGCCCATTGCGGTCGACAAGAGGAAAAGACAGCGCGCTGGCGCGGTTGGCGGTCTCGGCTGCGAAGAACAAAGTTTTGACGAGTTCCCGCTAAGTTTCGCCAAGTTTTGCGGTCTCCCGCCGTTGTACGGGAATTTTGAAAACGTCCAACTGTTGGATGAAACTCAAATTATCAAAATTGTGCTGATTTGCATGCCAACCTATCCGAAACCCTAAATTTACCCTAATAGTGAGTTATTCCTCCATCGTTTGCTATGCACTCCCTTAGCCGTTTGGGGATGGAGTTGAACACGGCGCAATGGGCAGAGTAAGGAATTGTTTCCCACTCGTGTTGTATGGCCGCCTCAAAATTGCGCGGGGACAAGTCCAATCTTTTTTGTAATCTACTCGACACAATACCCCACATGTTTTCAATCCAACTAAGGTCAGGGCTTTTGGCAGGCCATTGCATCACTTGAAAGCCGGATTGAGACGAAAGCCAATTCCGAACCGTCTTGCAAGCATGAGCTTTAGCGTTATCTTGCTGAAAAATCCACTGATGTTGCGCCTCGGCCGAGGGCCTTTTTGCCATCAAAGCCTCCCACGCGGGTATCAGGTGCTCTTGCAACAAGGTGAGATACACCTCACCGTTTACGCCCTTGCTCTTTGCCTTAACGCCGCTGCTCCCCACTGTCACAAACAAAGGTGTCCTGCCATACTTGCTAACACCACCATACGCGTGCACTTTGAAACAATTTTGCTCTGACACCTTGGTTGGCGGTTCATCCTCGAAGAGCACCCACTCCTTGTTCCCGGGCCCCTTATTGGACAGCCAAAAGTACTTGCTGTCTGTCACAACCACATTGTGCCATGACTTCCGTACCCATTGTTTGGCAAAGCATAGCCGTGCGCGCATGTGCTTGACTGTTAGTGAAACACGCTTCCTCGGCCTCATCTGGCGCGCTAAGTACTTGTTTAGGTACCGGCGGACCGTCTCAGCACTCACAGTCACTCCTAGCCTCTGCTGCAGCATCTTGGCAAGTTGTGGGCACTGGTCGCCGCGCTTTACACCCACCTTCAAAAGGAGGGTGGCTTCTCGGGACGCCAAGGGCGCTCGGGGCCTGCCCGCCCTAGGCGTGTCGTCCACTGTCCCGGTAGCTTTAGCGCGCCGGCACCACTTCTCGACAACCCTCACGGTTGCTTTACACTCATGCGCGGCCTTACGAGCGCTGCCAAGTCGTTCGGCTTCATGGACGAGGCGCCAACGCCTTGCGAGTACACATGGAGAAGGTGGCATACTACGAAACGGCGGCAACCGACGTGAGCAATAAGGTCGACAAGAGGAAAAGACAGCGCGCTGGCGCGGTTGGCGGTCTCGGCTGCGAAGAACAAAGTTTTGACGAGTTCCCGCTAAGTTTCGCCAAGTTTTGCGGTCTCCCGCCGTTGTACGGGAATTTTGAAAACGTCCAACTGTTGGATGAAACTCAAATTATCAAAATTGTGCTGATTTGCATGCCAACCTATCCGAAACCCTAAATTTACCCTAATAGAGAGTTATTCCTCCATCGTTTGCTATGCACTCCCTTAGCCGTTTGGGGATGGAGTTGAACACGGCGCAATGGGCAGAGTAAGGAATTGTTTCCCACTCGTGTTGTATGGCCGCCTCAAAATTGCGCGGGGACAAGTCCAATCTTTTTTGTAATCTACTCGACACAATACCCCACATGTTTTCAATCCAACTAAGGTCAGGGCTTTTGGCAGGCCATTGCATCACTTGAAAGCCGGATTGAGACGAAAGCCAATTCCGAACCGTCTTGCAAGCATGAGCTTTAGCGTTATCTTGCTGAAAAATCCACTGATGTTGCGCCTCGGCCGAGGGCCTTTTTGCCATCAAAGCCTCCCACGCGGGTATCAGGTGCTCTTGCAACAAGGTGAGATACACCTCACCGTTTACGCCCTTGCTCTTTGCCTTAACGCCGCTGCTCCCCACTGTCACAAACAAAGGTGTCCTGCCATACTTGCTAACACCACCATACGCGTGCACTTTGAAACAATTTTGCTCTGACACCTTGGTTGGCGGTTCATCCTCGAAGAGCACCCACTCCTTGTTCCCGGGCCCCTTATTGGACAGCCAAAAGTACTTGCTGTCTGTCACAACCACATTGTGCCATGACTTCCGTACCCATTGTTTGGCAAAGCATAGCCGTGCGCGCATGTGCTTGACTGTTAGTGAAACACGCTTCCTCGGCCTCATCTGGCGCGCTAAGTACTTGTTTAGGTACCGGCGGACCGTCTCAGCACTCACAGTCACTCCTAGCCTCTGCTGCAGCATCTTGGCAAGTTGTGGGCACTGGTCGCCGCGCTTTACACCCACCTTCAAAAGGAGGGTGGCTTCTCGGGACGCCAAGGGCGCTCGGGGCCTGCCCGCCCTAGGCGTGTCGTCCACTGTCCCGGTAGCTTTAGCGCGCCGGCACCACTTCTCGACAACCCTCACGGTTGCTTTACACTCATGCGCGGCCTTACGAGCGCTGCCAAGTCGTTCGGCTTCATGGACGAGGCGCCAACGCCTTGCGAGTACACATGGAGAAGGTGGCATACTACGAAACGGCGGCAACCGACGTGAGCAATAAGGTCGACAAGAGGAAAAGACAGCGCGCTGGCGCGGTTGGCGGTCTCGGCTGCGAAGAACAAAGTTTTGACGAGTTCCCGCTAAGTTTCGCCAAGTTTTGCGGTCTCCCGCCGTTGTACGGGAATTTTGAAAACGTCCAACTGTTGGATGAAACTCAAATTATCAAAATTGTGCTGATTTGCATGCCAACCTATCCGAAACCCTAAATTTACCCTAATAGTGAGTTATTCCTCCATCGTTTGCTATGCACTCCCTTAGCCGTTTGGGGATGGAGTTGAACACGGCGCAATGGGCAGAGTAAGGAATTGTTTCCCACTCGTGTTGTATGGCCGCCTCAAAATTGCGCGGGGACAAGTCCAATCTTTTTTGTAATCTACTCGACACAATACCCCACATGTTTTCAATCCAACTAAGGTCAGGGCTTTTGGCAGGCCATTGCATCACTTGAAAGCCGGATTGAGACGAAAGCCAATTCCGAACCGTCTTGCAAGCATGAGCTTTAGCGTTATCTTGCTGAAAAATCCACTGATGTTGCGCCTCGGCCGAGGGCCTTTTTGCCATCAAAGCCTCCCACGCGGGTATCAGGTGCTCTTGCAACAAGGTGAGATACACCTCACCGTTTACGCCCTTGCTCTTTGCCTTAACGCCGCTGCTCCCCACTGTCACAAACAAAGGTGTCCTGCCATACTTGCTAACACCACCATACGCGTGCACTTTGAAACAATTTTGCTCTGACACCTTGGTTGGCGGTTCATCCTCGAAGAGCACCCACTCCTTGTTCCCGGGCCCCTTATTGGACAGCCAAAAGTACTTGCTGTCTGTCACAACCACATTGTGCCATGACTTCCGTACCCATTGTTTGGCAAAGCATAGCCGTGCGCGCATGTGCTTGACTGTTAGTGAAACACGCTTCCTCGGCCTCATCTGGCGCGCTAAGTACTTGTTTAGGTACCGGCGGACCGTCTCAGCACTCACAGTCACTCCTAGCCTCTGCTGCAGCATCTTGGCAAGTTGTGGGCACTGGTCGCCGCGCTTTACACCCACCTTCAAAAGGAGGGTGGCTTCTCGGGACGCCAAGGGCGCTCGGGGCCTGCCCGCCCTAGGCGTGTCGTCCACTGTCCCGGTAGCTTTAGCGCGCCGGCACCACTTCTCGACAACCCTCACGGTTGCTTTACACTCATGCGCGGCCTTACGAGCGCTGCCAAGTCGTTCGGCTTCATGGACGAGGCGCCAACGCCTTGCGAGTACACATGGAGAAGGTGGCATACTACGAAACGGCGGCAACCGACGTGAGCAATAAGGTCGACAAGAGGAAAAGACAGCGCGCTGGCGCGGTTGGCGGTCTCGGCTGCGAAGAACAAAGTTTTGACGAGTTCCCGCTAAGTTTCGCCAAGTTTTGCGGTCTCCCGCCGTTGTACGGGAATTTTGAAAACGTCCAACTGTTGGATGAAACTCAAATTATCAAAATTGTGCTGATTTGCATGCCAACCTATCCGAAACCCTAAATTTACCCTAATAGAGAGTTATTCCTCCATCGTTTGCTATGCACTCCCTTAGCCGTTTGGGGATGGAGTTGAACACGGCGCAATGGGCAGAGTAAGGAATTGTTTCCCACTCGTGTTGTATGGCCGCCTCAAAATTGCGCGGGGACAAGTCCAATCTTTTTTGTAATCTACTCGACACAATACCCCACATGTTTTCAATCCAACTAAGGTCAGGGCTTTTGGCAGGCCATTGCATCACTTGAAAGCCGGATTGAGACGAAAGCCAATTCCGAACCGTCTTGCAAGCATGAGCTTTAGCGTTATCTTGCTGAAAAATCCACTGATGTTGCGCCTCGGCCGAGGGCCTTTTTGCCATCAAAGCCTCCCACGCGGGTATCAGGTGCTCTTGCAACAAGGTGAGATACACCTCACCGTTTACGCCCTTGCTCTTTGCCTTAACGCCGCTGCTCCCCACTGTCACAAACAAAGGTGTCCTGCCATACTTGCTAACACCACCATACGCGTGCACTTTGAAACAATTTTGCTCTGACACCTTGGTTGGCGGTTCATCCTCGAAGAGCACCCACTCCTTGTTCCCGGGCCCCTTATTGGACAGCCAAAAGTACTTGCTGTCTGTCACAACCACATTGTGCCATGACTTCCGTACCCATTGTTTGGCAAAGCATAGCCGTGCGCGCATGTGCTTGACTGTTAGTGAAACACGCTTCCTCGGCCTCATCTGGCGCGCTAAGTACTTGTTTAGGTACCGGCGGACCGTCTCAGCACTCACAGTCACTCCTAGCCTCTGCTGCAGCATCTTGGCAAGTTGTGGGCACTGGTCGCCGCGCTTTACACCCACCTTCAAAAGGAGGGTGGCTTCTCGGGACGCCAAGGGCGCTCGGGGCCTGCCCGCCCTAGGCGTGTCGTCCACTGTCCCGGTAGCTTTAGCGCGCCGGCACCACTTCTCGACAACCCTCACGGTTGCTTTACACTCATGCGCGGCCTTACGAGCGCTGCCAAGTCGTTCGGCTTCATGGACGAGGCGCCAACGCCTTGCGAGTACACATGGAGAAGGTGGCATACTACGAAACGGCGGCAACCGACGTGAGCAATAAGGTCGACAAGAGGAAAAGACAGCGCGCTGGCGCGGTTGGCGGTCTCGGCTGCGAAGAACAAAGTTTTGACGAGTTCCCGCTAAGTTTCGCCAAGTTTTGCGGTCTCCCGCCGTTGTACGGGAATTTTGAAAACGTCCAACTGTTGGATGAAACTCAAATTATCAAAATTGTGCTGATTTGCATGCCAACCTATCCGAAACCCTAAATTTACCCTAATAGAGAGTTATTCCTCCATCGTTTGCTATGCACTCCCTTAGCCGTTTGGGGATGGAGTTGAACACGGCGCAATGGGCAGAGTAAGGAATTGTTTCCCACTCGTGTTGTATGGCCGCCTCAAAATTGCGCGGGGACAAGTCCAATCTTTTTTGTAATCTACTCGACACAATACCCCACATGTTTTCAATCCAACTAAGGTCAGGGCTTTTGGCAGGCCATTGCATCACTTGAAAGCCGGATTGAGACGAAAGCCAATTCCGAACCGTCTTGCAAGCATGAGCTTTAGCGTTATCTTGCTGAAAAATCCACTGATGTTGCGCCTCGGCCGAGGGCCTTTTTGCCATCAAAGCCTCCCACGCGGGTATCAGGTGCTCTTGCAACAAGGTGAGATACACCTCACCGTTTACGCCCTTGCTCTTTGCCTTAACGCCGCTGCTCCCCACTGTCACAAACAAAGGTGTCCTGCCATACTTGCTAACACCACCATACGCGTGCACTTTGAAACAATTTTGCTCTGACACCTTGGTTGGCGGTTCATCCTCGAAGAGCACCCACTCCTTGTTCCCGGGCCCCTTATTGGACAGCCAAAAGTACTTGCTGTCTGTCACAACCACATTGTGCCATGACTTCCGTACCCATTGTTTGGCAAAGCATAGCCGTGCGCGCATGTGCTTGACTGTTAGTGAAACACGCTTCCTCGGCCTCATCTGGCGCGCTAAGTACTTGTTTAGGTACCGGCGGACCGTCTCAGCACTCACAGTCACTCCTAGCCTCTGCTGCAGCATCTTGGCAAGTTGTGGGCACTGGTCGCCGCGCTTTACACCCACCTTCAAAAGGAGGGTGGCTTCTCGGGACGCCAAGGGCGCTCGGGGCCTGCCCGCCCTAGGCGTGTCGTCCACTGTCCCGGTAGCTTTAGCGCGCCGGCACCACTTCTCGACAACCCTCACGGTTGCTTTACACTCATGCGCGGCCTTACGAGCGCTGCCAAGTCGTTCGGCTTCATGGACGAGGCGCCAACGCCTTGCGAGTACACATGGAGAAGGTGGCATACTACGAAACGGCGGCAACCGACGTGAGCAATAAGGTCGACAAGAGGAAAAGACAGCGCGCTGGCGCGGTTGGCGGTCTCGGCTGCGAAGAACAAAGTTTTGACGAGTTCCCGCTAAGTTTCGCCAAGTTTTGCGGTCTCCCGCCGTTGTACGGGAATTTTGAAAACGTCCAACTGTTGGATGAAACTCAAATTATCAAAATTGTGCTGATTTGCATGCCAACCTATCCGAAACCCTAAATTTACCCTAATAGAGAGTTATTCCTCCATCGTTTGCTATGCACTCCCTTAGCCGTTTGGGGATGGAGTTGAACACGGCGCAATGGGCAGAGTAAGGAATTGTTTCCCACTCGTGTTGTATGGCCGCCTCAAAATTGCGCGGGGACAAGTCCAATCTTTTTTGTAATCTACTCGACACAATACCCCACATGTTTTCAATCCAACTAAGGTCAGGGCTTTTGGCAGGCCATTGCATCACTTGAAAGCCGGATTGAGACGAAAGCCAATTCCGAACCGTCTTGCAAGCATGAGCTTTAGCGTTATCTTGCTGAAAAATCCACTGATGTTGCGCCTCGGCCGAGGGCCTTTTTGCCATCAAAGCCTCCCACGCGGGTATCAGGTGCTCTTGCAACAAGGTGAGATACACCTCACCGTTTACGCCCTTGCTCTTTGCCTTAACGCCGCTGCTCCCCACTGTCACAAACAAAGGTGTCCTGCCATACTTGCTAACACCACCATACGCGTGCACTTTGAAACAATTTTGCTCTGACACCTTGGTTGGCGGTTCATCCTCGAAGAGCACCCACTCCTTGTTCCCGGGCCCCTTATTGGACAGCCAAAAGTACTTGCTGTCTGTCACAACCACATTGTGCCATGACTTCCGTACCCATTGTTTGGCAAAGCATAGCCGTGCGCGCATGTGCTTGACTGTTAGTGAAACACGCTTCCTCGGCCTCATCTGGCGCGCTAAGTACTTGTTTAGGTACCGGCGGACCGTCTCAGCACTCACAGTCACTCCTAGCCTCTGCTGCAGCATCTTGGCAAGTTGTGGGCACTGGTCGCCGCGCTTTACACCCACCTTCAAAAGGAGGGTGGCTTCTCGGGACGCCAAGGGCGCTCGGGGCCTGCCCGCCCTAGGCGTGTCGTCCACTGTCCCGGTAGCTTTAGCGCGCCGGCACCACTTCTCGACAACCCTCACGGTTGCTTTACACTCATGCGCGGCCTTACGAGCGCTGCCAAGTCGTTCGGCTTCATGGACGAGGCGCCAACGCCTTGCGAGTACACATGGAGAAGGTGGCATACTACGAAACGGCGGCAACCGATGTGAGCAATAAGGTCGACAAGAGGAAAAGACAGCGCGCTGGCGCGGTTGGCGGTCTCGGCTGCGAAGAACAAAGTTTTGACGAGTTCCCGCTAAGTTTCGCCAAGTTTTGCGGTCTCCCGCCGTTGTACGGGAATTTTGAAAACGTCCAACTGTTGGATGAAACTCAAATTATCAAAATTGTGCTGATTTGCATGCCAACCTATCCGAAACCCTAAATTTACCCTAATAGAGAGTTATTCCTCCATCGTTTGCTATGCACTCCCTTAGCCGTTTGGGGATGGAGTTGAACACGGCGCAATGGGCAGAGTAAGGAATTGTTTCCCACTCGTGTTGTATGGCCGCCTCAAAATTGCGCGGGGACAAGTCCAATCTTTTTTGTAATCTACTCGACACAATACCCCACATGTTTTCAATCCAACTAAGGTCAGGGCTTTTGGCAGGCCATTGCATCACTTGAAAGCCGGATTGAGACGAAAGCCAATTCCGAACCGTCTTGCAAGCATGAGCTTTAGCGTTATCTTGCTGAAAAATCCACTGATGTTGCGCCTCGGCCGAGGGCCTTTTTGCCATCAAAGCCTCCCACGCGGGTATCAGGTGCTCTTGCAACAAGGTGAGATACACCTCACCGTTTACGCCCTTGCTCTTTGCCTTAACGCCGCTGCTCCCCACTGTCACAAACAAAGGTGTCCTGCCATACTTGCTAACACCACCATACGCGTGCACTTTGAAACAATTTTGCTCTGACACCTTGGTTGGCGGTTCATCCTCGAAGAGCACCCACTCCTTGTTCCCGGGCCCCTTATTGGACAGCCAAAAGTACTTGCTGTCTGTCACAACCACATTGTGCCATGACTTCCGTACCCATTGTTTGGCAAAGCATAGCCGTGCGCGCATGTGCTTGACTGTTAGTGAAACACGCTTCCTCGGCCTCATCTGGCGCGCTAAGTACTTGTTTAGGTACCGGCGGACCGTCTCAGCACTCACAGTCACTCCTAGCCTCTGCTGCAGCATCTTGGCAAGTTGTGGGCACTGGTCGCCGCGCTTTACACCCACCTTCAAAAGGAGGGTGGCTTCTCGGGACGCCAAGGGCGCTCGGGGCCTGCCCGCCCTAGGCGTGTCGTCCACTGTCCCGGTAGCTTTAGCGCGCCGGCACCACTTCTCGACAACCCTCACGGTTGCTTTACACTCCTGCGCGGCCTTACGAGCGCTGCCAAGTCGTTCGGCTTCATGGACGAGGCGCCAACGCCTTGCGAGTACACATGGAGAAGGTGGCATACTACGAAACGGCGGCAACCGACGTGAGCAATAAGGTCGACAAGAGGAAAAGACAGCGCGCTGGCGCGGTTGGCGGTCTCGGCTGCGAAGAACAAAGTTTTGACGAGTTCCCGCTAAGTTTCGCCAAGTTTTGCGGTCTCCCGCCGTTGTACGGGAATTTTGAAAACGTCCAACACTTGGATGAAACTCAAATTATCAAAATTGTGCTGATTTGCATGCCAACCTAGAAAATGCAATCATGCGTCGATTTTATTGACAAATATCCTGAAATCTCAATGCGCGTCGAACGCACCTACTCCGGAGTTCAAACTCCCACAAATCGATTTGTTATGAATTAGTTTAATTTACAAACTATTCCGGCACCGCTGAGCCGCTGTGAGGTGCTACTTTGGTTAGGCTAAGTTGGCAACCTTAGACTAATAGTAGAACCTAATCTCTGGATCTAATTATACAGCGTAGAGAGAATTAGTAAGATTGTCTTAGGAACAGGGTTTCTTACAATCTGGGTGTGGCGTGATTCTATTCTGTACCGGTCTCTCACCTCTACCAGTAAGTCCCCGTCTTAAATATCCACACCTCAGGTGTTCTAGAAACAGCCTTAGAACCTGTAGCTTGTACTGTCTGCAAACTAAACCAAACTATTACTAGTGGTACAGGTTAACTGAGATTACATGTACCGTCTATCTAATCTTATCGCACAAGCTCTTAGAACTATCTTGAAAAGAACTATCTTGAAAAGAACTATCTAGAAGAGATACTGCTAGTAACTCTGTACTGTCGAGGGAAAATACGGCGATACAGTTGTACTGCCGTGATGACAATAAAAGAGTCACTGAATATCGCTAAGATACAGGTACTATTTAGAGGAAATAAATAATGTCAGATACTAGCACTTAGCTAAATGGCTAGGATATGACACTCTCCCCTCCTTAAGCACCAGCGTCCTCGCTGTGCAGTACTCAGGGTCTTGGTTTCTTGGGGGTTCTTGCAGGCCAGCGATTGCGAAATCTGACAAAGTCAGGGGTGCCAGAAAATTCTCGATAAACATCCGTTCGAAGGAATTCGGAAAAGATGGTTAAGTGGTTGACTCCTCGCATGGGTTCCCAAGTGTCCTCGCTAGGTACGTTGAACGGTGCTGCCCAACGGACCTTAAACAAAAGTCCCGTGCCATTGGAGTTAAAAGCCACGTCGAGTATTTTATCGACTTCAAATCGCTTCGCATCGTGCACAATCGGAATTGGCTGTGCACTGTTGGCATGTTCTGGTTCTGAATTCCATTTCTCCAGTAGACTGGCGTGTACAACATCGTGAATCCGTACTCCAGGGGGTAGCTTAAGCCGAAATGCAACCGGGGAAACTTCCTCCGTAATGAGAAACGGTCCAATGTAGCGGTCGCGTAGTTTAGAACATGGCTGTTGTACAAACCGTAGATTTGTTGCCTTGAGCTTAACCTTGTCGCCAACTGTAAAAGGTACTGGTAACCGGTGCCGATTTGCAGCGTCTTGCATGTGTGCTTGGGCTGCTTTGACGCAGTCGTGGGCAAATCTGTGCATCTCGACCAGAATCTTCACTTGCTCCGGTAAAGTACGGCTAGGCTCGTTATCGTCAAATGTAGCCGTTGTTGGAGATGTCGGCTCAAATCCTAGCGTCGCCTTAAATGGAGACATAGTCGTTGACGTAGAAACCGCTGCGTTGATCGCGAACTCCACGTTGGTAACGTGTTGAACCCAGTCGTCGTGCAAGGGGTGCACATAGCATCGTATGACTTGCTCCCATGTCTGGTTTACTCGTTCAGTTTGGCCATCTGTCTGGGGGTGATAGCTCGTAGAGATATTAAGCTTGGTGCCAACAGCCCTAAATAGGGTTTGCCAGAAGTCGCTCATAAACCGGGGATCTCGATCGGATATTAATTTCCGTGGTAAGCCAAAATGCCGAAAAACAGCGCGGTGCATAACTTTTGCTAATTGTTCCGCTGTAATCGTTTTCGTAATTGGCTCGACAATCGTCCGTTTCGTAAGCATACAAACGAATACCACCACAGCATCATACCCATCGCACTCAGGAAGGTCCGTAATCAGGTCAAGCGATACATGCTCAAAGGGCATGGTCGGTACCTCATGCGATTGAAGGAGTCCATAAGGCTTGTGTCGCGCTGCCTTGTTGCGTTGACAGGTAACACAGCTGCGTACAGCTGCGTACATAGTGTTGTACTGTCCGCTTCATGTTAGGCCACCAAAACGTCCGGGTTACTGCTGCCAATAGTCGAATAATACCAGGGTGTCCCGCGGTCGGTGCGTCGTGTAGTTCGTACAGTACTCTTGATCGCAATGTAGAGACGTTCGGAACATACAGTCTTGTCCCGTAGGCGTACAAGAGTCCATTAGATTGACGTACCAGCCAGGTAGGCAGAGATTTCCGGGTAAGCAGATATTTGTCCGAATCATAAGCACTTTTGATTTCCGCATGAAGTCCAGAGTCAGGATGTAACCGGGATTCCAGGGAAAAAATCTGTGCGTGTAACTCGCATTCTGCTTCGTCGTTGGTCCAATCGCGTAGCAGTTGCAGCTTCTGTAATGAGTCCTTCAGGTCAGGTCGGCGAGACAGAGCGTCTGCCTGGTTGACTGCTCCCTTCTTGAATACGATGTCCATCTGTCGCTGGTAAGGTGCTAAAACTTGAAGCCATCGCACCTGTCGAGTAGACAAATCGCGCTGCCGAAAGAAGTGTCGCAACGTGTCGTGGTCCGTAATTACTGTAAATCCCGCCGCGCCATGTGGACAGGATAGTGTACCTCATGCTTGTTCATCTTTCGAGCATGGTACGCAACAGGTTGTAATCCAATACCTTGGTCTTGTAATAGCACAGCTCCTACTGCAAATCCAGAAGCATCTGTGTACAGTGTGTACCTTGCATTAGGAGAAGTGTCAGGAATTACCAGTACTGGTGCACGTACCATCGCGTCTTTAATTTGCTCGAATGCTGACTCGGCTTGAGGAGTCCAGCGAAATTCCGGTGTCTTCTTGGTCAGGTCCGTTAATGGGGTTGCTAGGGTTGCGAATTGGTTGATAAACCTCCGGTAATATCCAGCAAGTCCCAGAAATCCACGTACTTCAGTCACAGATTTCGGTCGGGGCCAATTTTGTACTGCCTCAACCTTGTCGGGGTCCATTCGGATCTGTCCAGCTTCCACCACATGCCCAAGAAAATTGACGCTCGATCGTCCGAAGTAACACTTAGAGAGTTTGATATGCAACTGGTGTCGCTGCAACTCTCGTAACACGAGTCGAATATGCTCGAGGTGTTCGTCGGCCGTCTTACTGTAGATCAACACGTCGTCCAAATATACCACGCAGAACTTGCCAAGATACGGGGCCAAAACTCGATTCATCATCGCTTGGAATCCAGCTGGGGCGTTACAAAGTCCAAAGGGTAGAACGCAGTACTCGAACAGTCCGTAATGAGTTCGGAATGCTGTCTTATGTATGTCGCGCTCTTTGACTCGAACTTGATGATAGCCTTTATACAGGTCCAGCGTGCTGAAATAGTGAGCCCCATATAGCGAGTCGAGTAACTCATCAATCCGGGGTAACGGTGTTCGGTCTTTCCTCGTGAGGTCGTTGAGTTTCCGGTAGTCTACGCACATACGCATGGTACCATCCTTCTTGCGTACAAATAAAATCGGGGCACCGTACGGAGATTTAGACGGACGAATCCAGCCTTTTGCGAGTAAGTCTTGCAACTGTACTTGAACCTCCCGGAGTTCTGCTGGTGACATACGGTACGTTCGCTCCTTAGGTGGTTCATCGCACTCCAAATTAATTTCAAAGTCGCACTCGCGAGTTGGCGGTAGACCGTCAGGCTCCTTGATAATGTCCGTAAACTCATTCAGGGAATCTCGTAACGAAGTCGTCCACTCAGGTTGTTGATCAGTGTTGATGTCGTCGACCGCGTCCTGTACTTCTCGTAGTCCAATCACGAAGAGGTCTGCTGGTTGTTGTCTAAGCAGCTTTGCCATCGCATCCGCCTCCAAGTGATGTACTGTCACAGGTACGGTGTACTCGTCGCCAGACACCATAGCTTCGCCAGTTTTACGGTCGCGAATCGTTTTAGTAGACCAATCTATATCCGGGTTGACGGCTTGTAACCAAGGTTGACCGAGGATGATGTCGAATTTATCCAGTTCTGTCGTAATTGCGTCCAGACGTATGTCTAGGGTCCCTACTGTGAGTACTTCATTCCGTAGTCGCTGGCGAGTCGTAGTTGTACTACCATCTGCCAATTTTATCCGGTATTTCTCTCCAGTAACCGTCGGGATGTGATGCTCCCGTACCCACTCAGCCTTGCAGAAATTTTCCGAAGCGCCAGAGTCAACCAAAATACGGCATCGATGTCCGCGTAAGGTGCCTCCCAACACTAACAGACTTGTTCCAGACTGGGTTGTGGATACATGTAGCGTCGCAGGAACACTGTCTTCTAGTCGGACGTTCTTGTTCATCCACCCGTCGATCGGTTTCCCAAAAGTCTCGTAACGAAGAGGGAACTGCTGTTCTCCACAGACTAGATAACCCGTACGCCGTGCCGAAATTAATTCCTTCCAGGTAGCCCATACTGCCCGAGAAGTTGACGTAGCGTCCGGTATCGATCCGGGTCGAACGCGAGCGATATACACGTAGCGCTTATTCTGTCCGGAAGACTCCGTCCCTAAAAGGCGTAAATTTGTTTCGCTCACCTTTAATCCAGTTGTCTCCGTAAGAGCTCGCACTGCTGTGTATTCCGGGGTCGCGTCTTCAATCTCCTGTTTGCCACCAGGAAACCAGACCATGCCAGTGTCCTCTTTCGCTAGTAACACTCGTCGGCCATCGGTAACAAGAGTCGTCGAGTGAGTCCAGTAGGTCTTCGGGGGATTCTGTAGGTTCTGAGGCAGAAATCGAACTCGATCGGTGTCGTCGACGTAGACTTGCGTCGTCCATCTTGTCGGTCCAACATCTTGCCTTCTTCCTTCTATTCCATCGTTCGTGGGGCAGGTAAACACATGTTCTTTCGCCGCCAGCTCGTCGACAAGTCGGAAATTTCGCAGCAGCTTGAACCATGGTTTTGCCCTCCATTTTGGAACCACTATAACCGCTCTCAGATGGGGATGAAGCAGTTTACTCCGCAAATAATGGCCCAAAAAATCTTCTAATTCATTAAATGGCGCATTTAGCCAAATTCTCCGGTACTTCTGTAAATCTCTCTCCTGAAATGGGCGCGCCGGACAGCAAAAATCCTCCGCCACTTGAGAATTAAGGCCGTCATTATCGCTAGCTCCATCTAAGTCGAAAGGTCCGTAGGTCTGAGAGTACTTCAGGAAATACTCCCTATTCATCATCCAGTCGCTAAAGTCCTTGCTCCTAAAGACTGGCCTCAATGTCGTTTGAGGTAACGGGTCTCGTACTTCTTCTGTTCTGGTCTCTTCCTGAGTCGCTGTAGGAGACGAAACCTCATCCTGCAGCTTGCCGCGAGCTGCCGACTCAGGTCTCACTTTCCCGGCCGGGATTTCCTCGTTCTGTCATTCTTCTTGTTCTTTCTGTCTGGGCAGTCGATAGCGATGTGTCCCTTCTTGTGGCAAATGAAGCACTTGCCCTCCTTCTTAAATCTGTCGACCTCCTCTTGAGTGAGGCGTCTAATCTCGTACAGCTCCCGCGGCTTTTCTTCGGTCGCGCCATGCGAATCTTCCTCCAACTCACTGTCGATCTCCTCCGCTGCCTCTGAAAAGTCGCTGTCTTCTTCGATGGCGTTCAGTCGGCCTGTCGAGCGTTGGGTCGTCTCAATCTTGGTCTCCGCTGCCTCCGCTCGCAGAGCTGCTTGAATCGCCTCGTGTAGGGTCTTAGGGTTTTTCAGGGCAACTTCCTTATGAATCGAGGGTCTCAAACCGCGCTGGAAATCATGTACGTTATCTTCTTCGTGACGGTGAGGAAGCTCCAATAATTGTTCTCGAAAATAGTTCGCGTACTTCAGGACCGTGGTTTTCTGTCTCGCTTTGTCTAAATTCAATCTCGCTTGTTCCGCCGGTGTTCTTCCGCAGAATTCCTGAATTAAGGATTTCTCCATCTCAGAAACTCCGGAAAATCCTCCACCGACTTCATCTCCAGTCTGCGCAACTTGGGAGTACCACCACTTCGATAGTGGTCCTTCCAGAAAGCCAGATACCCAGTACACTCCTCTTTGCTCTTCAGGGTTAACGCTGTGATACCGTAGATACCCTCGTGCATGTCGGAACCAGTTTCTCAGCTCGTCGATGTTAGTCGTAGCGATGCTCTTGATCTTGGCTGGTTTGACATCGTTCGGCATCATGCTTGGCATCTCTCGCGTCCTCTCCGATCTCAATTGTTCTCCTCGAAGAAAATTCTCCGTTTCTCGGCTTCTGTTCACTCGTCCTTCAAAATGTCTGAAACCGTTGTCGACGTGGTCACGCAGTTGAGATAGCTCAGTCGAAAAAGTGTCAACTCGGTTACTTAGTCGTTGTAGCATCTCGGTGACGTGTACCGACATAGGCTCCATCGTGGGACTCGATCCTTCTCGCACTGTCTGTCTTCTACCATCTGTCGACGTCGGCTGTGTCGGCCCAGAAGGCGCCCCCTCTGGTCGACCATCAACTTCCTCTGGTAGTCTCTCTCCTGCTCGGTTAGACATCTTCGTCTCGTCTAGCTGTTCTGAGGCTCCGAAACCACGTGTGAGGTGCTACTTTGGTTAGGCTAAGTTGGCAACCTTAGACTAATAGTAGAACCTAATCTCTGGATCTAATTATACAGCGTAGAGAGAATTAGTAAGATTGTCTTAGGAACAGGGTTTCTTACAATCTGGGTGTGGCGTGATTCTATTCTGTACCGGTCTCTCACCTCTACCAGTAAGTCCCCGTCTTAAATATCCACACCTCAGGTGTTCTAGAAACAGCCTTAGAACCTGTAGCTTGTACTGTCTGCAAACTAAACCAAACTATTACTAGTGGTACAGGTTAACTGAGATTACGTGTACCGTCTATCTAATCTTATCGCACAAGCTCTTCGAACTATCTAGAAAAGAACTATCTAGAAGAGATACTGCTAGTAACTCTGTACTGTCGAGGGAAAATACGGCGATACAGTTGTACTGCCGTGATGACAATAAAAGAGTCACTCAATATCGCTAAGATACAGGTACTATTTAGAGGAAATAAATAATGTCAGATACTAGCACTTAGCTAAATGGCTAGGATATGACAGCCGCAGTGCCAAGCAACACCCATCGAAGTCGGCTCACCTCCTGAGACGATTTGTTCGGGGTTTGTCGATATATGTTTACCAATTCTTCATTCCTATTGACCTCCGAGCCCAATTCCCGACGCGTGCCACGCGTGGGGCGGGTGTGGTTGGCACAAGCACATACCCAAGCATTCCAAACACCACCGTCAACGTGATGCGTCCCTAACGGCCAAGTTGGACCTCGCCCCTCCCCTAAGCCAATCGCCCTACTCGCATGTTTACAGCGTGCAGTGTTTATCCAAACCTGCGTCATGTGCGTTTTTGCTCGCCTGCTTTCCAAAAAATCACCCGTGCCAGCGGCGTGAACTTCCGTGCTCTATTCACACACCCGCAAACCAAACCTCGCGCATTGAACACGGCACCCACGCCTCCAAACCCCCTCCAAACCCCCCCCCCCAAAATACGGTTATGTGGAACACAGAGAAGTATGCAGCTTGGTATGAGCGCTTGAGCAATGCCCAAGCGTGGCGCTCAGAATGACGTGTGGAGTTCAGACAATTTCTCGGGAGTTTATGGGCTTAATTCGACAAACTCCACCGACAACACCCGCTTTAAGCTGAGGTCTAACCACCCCGGATGGCGGCTTACTGCTTGCTTCTCGGATCTCCTACAATTGGGTGGTACTCGGGTATCGTCGTGCTTGACGTGGTGAGAGGGGAGCGTGTTTTTGACTAGCTTATGCTTAACATAATGCATGTCCGGACTTTTGTGGAGGAGTGTACATGCCGGTAAATGCTGCAACACGGCCCGGACTACCCATTCTGTCCCCAATCGAGCATCACCCGCGACCAACACGGCCGCCATGAGCTCGCACACAGTCCGTAGGTCCTCTCTAATACCCTAGGGCATTATTGACGGGTTTTTGGGGTGTTGATTGATGACGGAGACAACGTAAGGTTCTCAATAGCATACACGTACTTTAAAATGTCTGAAAATCGGACCAAAAACTGCATTGTGGACTCCAAATCTCTTACTACCTTCGAGTTTTAACACGCCCCCCGTTTGATGTGTCTCGTATTCTCTTAAAATACAAAGACGCCGCCACAAGCCAAACCTAATACAATGTCACATGGGCTTCCGAGCGACAAACGAATTGGAATAAGCATCAACATATCAACAACGGCTTTATTATTTCCTCAACCACCCCCACCGCGGTCTATCAGCCCGCTTTCGCACCCACCCTTTGCACATACACGCACGATGTCATGAACATATTCGACCGACTAACGTATATCTTCCTTTGCGACACACACGTACCCACATCCGCACTTTCCCATCGACTCCCACTGCCACCGTACCCCAACTCATGAAATGAGATTTTGCGTCGCGAGTAGTGGTACAAACGTGGACGTACAAAAGACCCCACCCGCCTCTACGTATGTTATGTCCGCGCCCCCGCACGCTGCACCTTCGCACGCCCCTAATTGCACACCGTCTTCACCATGCATCGCACCCTCCCCGGGGGGGAGTAAAACCCCCGAACACCCTTGGAGAGGTTGGATTTAGGTGGTTAACGGTCTAGCCATGACTTGTAAGTTTCCCGTATGGCATAGTTGGGAGGGCCCAGAGACAGGAACCGGCGCATACGGTATTTGGTGTAAACCGGCGCATACGGTACATGTTGTTATCAACTTCAATATTTCAATTTATGTGCGCAGTTAAACCAATGGGCCCCATGCATGCCTCGCATCCAACTATGCAAAACCATAAGTACGACTCACTTGAAGGCGCCGCCGCCCTCATTCCCTTCATTCGACACCGGATTTACTTGTAGCCCTACTCGCCCACCACTCCCCCGCTCCCCTCCCCCCCCATGGCACTCCCTATCGTTTGTAACCATCGCGCCCCCATCAACGACGATGTGGACATGCATGCCAACCGGCAAATTCCCCATTCACACCCATCTCCAACCGCATGCAAGTGCGGTTGGAATATGAAAAGGCATTTATATGACACACAAGCTACGACGGTAGACGTCAACACAATATTTTCAAGTTTGATTCAAGGATGGCAAGAGATGCATGCATGTAGGCAACGAAAGACAACAAAGCGACATGCGTTCGTGCGAGCGAAGATTTTCTTCGACGTTTAAGATGGAAATTTCTTCCCTCGTCATGGAATTTTAAGGCCTTGCTTGCTTTCACGAATGATTGTATATGCAATTATGAAAACAGTGTGACAATTATCCACATGTATTCCTTGTGTCGACTCGTTTTCACATTACTTCCGAGATGTTGTGCAAAGTGGTTGCGTTGATGGATGCGGTTATTGCATGTATATTTGCTACTTCCCTTTTCACTATGGCTAAGCTCTGTTTCACAACATGATTGTCTTTGTTTCATCTTCCCCGGATGCTGTTGCTTTACCTTTGTAACGATTGCTAAATGATATACGTCAATGCGTCCCCGCGGAAACAACAAGCACATGTACGGGTATCAATTGATTGTTAGCCTGGGTATTCACCCGTACTAAACATTTATGCAAGCCACAGTAGATGATATCACCGCTATTAGTAGCGCAAACACGTTACGTGTGACCGAAACGTCGTCACCGTACATGTAGTCTACTCTTTTCTGACACACCCGTACTACATAGTAAACTGTCAGCAAACGATCTCCGCATAATGTTGTAAAATATTATCAACCACACCGTAACCGCACGTTGTACTTTATCCATGGAAAACTGAAACACGGTAAAACTTTACATATACCGTACAGGAATTGGTCTCCCGTACCGCCTGCCGTTTAGACGAAATCCCGTACGGCAGCGCTCAAGCCGCCAAGGATTGGCACGTCAGGGCCGCATCAACTGCCGTCCACGAGGAAGGAGTAAAGGACGGCACAGCGAGAACAACACACACACGCATCCAGACACTCAGGAACACAGCAAACATCGCAACACACATCTCAGATAGAGCGCACTATGAGTCGGGAAGGGACTCGACACCGCCAGGTACAATACTGATTGAGTCAGCAATCGCGACATCCTCGGCTGTAGCTATATTTCGTCCGCTGAGCAAAGCTTCCCGCAACGCAGCTCGGTACGTGTCGATAGCCTGAACCTCGACCCCCCTTGAGATACCACCAGAAGCGCTCATACTGGATGATCCGAGCTTGAAAGCGCGGTGAGCCTTGTTTCGAGCCCTTGCGCTCATTTTACAAGAAAATAGCTCTGTGCCGTATTTGCACTCTTGCAAAGAAATACGGTTCAAGAGGATGCCGGGAATTCCGTATTACGACATGGGTTCGGCTACGGCGTCGACATATGCCTCATTTGCCGCGACACGTGGTACTAATGCGATCGATCAGCGAATGTACCAGGATGTATTGTTGCACGCGCTGGGCGAGTGGTGGGATGAGGTCGGGTTTGCCACTCGGCCCGAGGACGCGTCCTACGCACCTAAGTACCAAGTGGTTTGCAAGGAGACCGTCCAGAAGCTACTGTACTCCTGGTTGCAGCGTCGCGAGGTGCGAGGCGTGTATCCAGTTGTTTCATCCCTGAGCTATCAAGAGTTTGCGTCGAAGCTAGGCGAGCCTGCTCTCTGGCAGAAATGGTGGAACGCGAAGGTGGCGCCGGCGAGCGGCATCGCGTGGGGCCCTCGAGGGCAATGGTGCCGCTTGTACCGTCTCCACATCGCGCTGCCTCCCTTCGTACGACTCCGTACCCTCAGCACCGAGAATGCAGCTGGCGTCCGGCCAACTAGTGACAGAAGCCCCTGGTTGGTGGATCAGTTGAAGGTACTACGCGCCCTGGAAGACTACTGGGAGGACGTGGGCGTTGTACTCGCTTCTCATGGCCGCACCGATGACGGCAGCTTCATAGGGGGAGACATCGACGAGAGCTTCCTGCGCGGCGGGGCAGAGGTGGAGAGGGGTGGCGCTGTGCTAGCGCTCGATATCAGTGCAATTGAACCGAACATGGATCAATCTGCTATTCACGACGTCAGCGTCGACGATATTAACGGCCTCGACACCTCCGAGCTGAATGTCGAGTACTGGAGCGAGCAGCTCACAAACCACCGCGACCTTGTGCAGGGCCTCCACGAGTGGATCCATTCCGACCCAAGCCGTCAAAGGTGCGGCCTCTACCCTTTCACTCACACTATAATTTGCTTGTTTGTAGAAGTTTTTTCAATCATGCACTCGGGGCTAGAGCGCCTCGAACAGGCCACGCTCAGGACCTTGACCCCGTCTCGCGAAAACGTATTAAAACCTTAAAGATCCACCGATGCTTCACTAGCTCGTGATTATTCAATACCGCGGACAAAGTTAGGATACATTCCAATGAATATCTCCCCGCTCCTGCTGCTTATCCGTGCGGCTCAGAATGTACAAGAGTGCCGCCAGTATTGACAAGTACACCTTCAGGGCTCACCTTAATCAGGTGTGGTCCTTCTGGTGGGCGTCCAAGATCGAGCCAAAGTGCGGCGTCGCGTGGGGTAGCTGTGGTCGCTTCAATAGGAGGCTAAGGGTGAGCACCCTTTTTCCGGCTACGAAATGCGTAACTAATTCTATTTGATCTGTGCAAATCTGCGTCGCAAATCTTTTTCTGATGTGCTCAAATGACAGACAATTTACTATATACCTACAGTGAAGCGCAATATACTCGCTAGTTACATTCTGACTGTGCCCCCCTCCCCCGCAGCTGCCGCCTTACGTCCGAATGAAGGAGCACGTTAACGACGCCTCCCCCGTCGACTTTTCAGAAATACAGGAGCCAAGTCACCTGGGCAACCTCAGCTTCTCAGCCGTCAATACCTCGTCGACGTTCGACACGCACCGCGGACTGGTGCGTGGCGCCCTCTTGGATGCCTTCCGTGACTGGTGGTCGGGCGCGGGGGTGGTAATCCGGCCGGAGGAGATGAGCGAGGCGATGAAACGTGAGCAGGTCAGCGAATTCAACGTGAGCAAACAGAAAATTCAGCTCCTTCTATACAGCTGGCTGCGTTCCCCCGCCGCGCAAGCCGCGCACCCAGTGGCCGCGGCAGTGAAGTTCCGCGCTCTGCGCAGC
Source organism: Tetraselmis chui (assembly GCA_026401115.1). Lineage (NCBI taxonomy): Eukaryota > Viridiplantae > Chlorophyta > Chlorodendrophyceae > Chlorodendrales > Chlorodendraceae > Tetraselmis > Tetraselmis chui. The sequence goes on along the minus strand of JAPMLY010002847.1, from coordinate 13,919 downwards.
ATGGTCGGCTACTTGTGGGGTCGTTGGTGGGACAGCTGCGTCGCGCCATTGGCTGGCATTAGGTGGGGCGGTTCCGGGCGGTTCTCCAACAAGGGAGTACTCCCGCCTTTCGTCCGCCTACGCGAGACGTTTGCTAATATCGACAAAGAGATGCGCGCGAGTGTCTGCGATATCGACGTTGACGCCGAGAGCGATGGCGAGGAGGTCGAGCCTACGCTAATGGAAGACGACAGCTTTCTTATCGGCTACAGGGCCATCCTGCAAGACCTCTCCGCCAGCGACCTGTATATCAATAATTCTGCGAGCTGGGCATCCGCTTCTTATTTCCGGGAAAAGCCCAACAGTACAACGCGCGCTAGCATACTACGTCGCGAGGCAGGCAGCGCCCCACTGAGCCCCCTTTCCGGTGACTGCGTAAGCGCTGCCCAGTTTTTCGCAAACTGCGACGACCGTGACGATGAGCCGCTCTCGTCACCTACCTCCGTGCTCGATATCTCGCATGACTCGAGGTTCCTGCATCCCGGGCTGCTGGAGGTGCTAGATGGAATAGATGGCGATCAGGGGCAGGACGTATTCGGAGACGACCCCACTTTTGAAACGCCTACGACCACGAGCGCAGCAGCTTTTGATAGCTTCAATGCACCCCATCCAGCTTCGACTACCAGGAGTCGTCGAGTTGAGTCCCACCTCGCATCCGGCGTGGATTGCTCGTGGGAGTCACTCGCGTGGGGGACCAGCGGCCCCAGCCTAACGAACATCCGCACCGGCCACCCTTTCACAACCGAGCCCATCCACACCATCCCAGTCGACGCCCCAGCAGTCAGTAGCCCCATGACTTCGTCGTCCAGCAGCGGTGGCGGGAGGTCCGTGTATCAGCTGTGGGATTCGACGCCAACGAAGGCATCGGCAGCGACGGCGGATAAAATGTTCGATTTCCGGTCGACAAAGTCTGCCGCCCCCCCCGGCTCCTCCACCGTGGGCTCCCCTTCCCATAAAGCGCCAGGCTCACCCACAATGTTCGCACCCCAGCAACAACAGGTTCCGCTAGGTACGGCGGTGCCGGTGTCGTTTTCTCATCAGCAGGCGGGGGTTACGACGGTGCTGCAGCAACAGGCAGCAATGTTGGCGGATTTGATCACAGCGCGCTCGTCGATGTGCGGTACCGCAGAGGAACTCGCGCAGCTAAACATGGCACAACAGATGTTGCACGGTTTTGTCAGTAGTGGCATACCACCCCCGTCTATGACTGGAATGCACGCGAGCAACGCCGGGCTGTCGCTCGCTCAGATGGGCTTTCCAATGGGGAACACGGCCGTCGCTGGTCCGCCGCGGCCGCAGTACGTCTCAGCTTCGCTTATGGCCGCTGTTGGCCTTCCCGACTTTCCAAGCACGCTACTCTGAGTCTCCACCGTCACAGTAATCGTGCCATTACCACAATGTCAACGACAGCGAGGCAATAATTTGTGACTGACCGAGACGAGCACGTCGTAGCGCCGCTGTCATTTTGTTATTTACAACCAGACAAATTCTTCTGTACTCGACGACGGGGATTGATCTCCGTCAACACCGCCCCCGACAACACCGCCCCTCTTAATTTCTTCAAACCTTCTCAGCAGATGGAATGGCGACCTCAGAGCAGCCCTCGTCCACCAGCCCAACCTCTCTCACCGATAGTGTGGGTGTGTGGACGAACAGCCTAAGCGCCTACCTACCTCCGCGCACGCGGTCAACACTAAGCGAAACTATTTCATTGCGCCGTTTAAACAAAACCGCCTGAAAAAAATGGAGTGACATATACTTCCAGTCTCCTCGCAACAAGTAAGCACATGCATGCACACTGCACGCCTTGATTGGCGCACCCTGCCCCAGAGGGTAAGTGAGTTACAGCCACGCCATCACATATCGACATATCCTCATCACCAATTGCTTTCACCCATTACTATCATTTCACGACTGGTGTGTGGTCGCACCGAGGGCCCTCCCTCGCCTGTACTACTTCTTCGCTGACGCAGCTAAACCTCCCCGCCTTCATCACTGCTCACAATGGCCCCTTCAACTGTCCCCCGATCAGCCCCGCTGCGGGCGTCCTCCGCGTCCGCCTGCGTTCCCATTATCACAAAGCTGCGGTTCCATTTGAATCCCACCTTCAAGAAAAATACCTAAAAAATAGGCACAATCGACAACCAGCCACAGGCAATCAATCACATATGCAGCAACTCACACAATCCCTTCTCCCCTACTCTCTCTCTCTCTCTCTCTCTCTCTCCCTCTCCCACACACACACACACACACACACACACACATAGATAGAGCAAGACAAACAAATAAACATTTTGAAATACAAATAAACAGATACAAGCCAAACATGCAAACGCACAAACACACAAAAACACTCACTGATACACGCACACACACACACACACACACACACACACACACACACACACACACACACACAGAGAGAGAACGGGGGACATTCCGCGGTAACGGATTTTTTGTCACTTTCCAAATTTATTTCTGATACCGTATCATCAGAATAGGTGAGTGGGACAAGTTGGGGGCACGCGCACTGGGAGAGCCAACAGATTCACATGCCAAAGGGCGTCGCACCCGCTGCGAAGGTGTTGGGAAGGCGACAAAACTGGCGACGCCTTTCCGGCGGGTCGTCCGCGACAGGGCACCCAACATGCGTTTCCCCAACCCTCGCCTCTGCCACCCCCACCGCAATTCAGCAGCAGCAGCACACATGAGCGCTACTCAGAAAGGGCTCAACGACCATAACGCCACCGGCAAAGGACACGTCACAACTTTCAAGTAATCAAAGACGTTACTGACGAACAATTTGAAATAGGGGGGGAGGGGGGGAGAGGATACTCCCAGCACCTGGTAGTCTGGATGTATGCACACGTCAGATATGAGCGCGCTGAACACTCCGTCGGATTCAGTCATGTGGGTTGCGGTCATCGCATATAGAGGTATTGGTGTCGATTCAACTGGCAAAGCAAACGGTAGACTCGCGGCGATGAGGGGTGCGTGTGTGTTGGTGTTTGCCTTGCGAATCCGATCAGCCTTCGACCTGTGCCCCCTACCTCCTCCCCTGCTGCCCTGCCCCCTCCCCCTCCACAAAGACCGCATGCATACTGACTGCGTGCTCCAACATGCGATGGATGCGTTGTACGTCGCGCTTGAGCCGCGGCAGGCCGTCCCCAAAGCACTCCAGTCACATGCATCGCAGCTAGGGAGAGCAAGGGGTGAAATCGAAGGGTGGGGGGGGCAGTGGGAGCCTTTGTGTCTATTTGTAGGTTCGGTCTATTTAAAACCCTAAACCTTATGTTTTCAAAAACCCCATATAATAAATCAGCTTTCTGTTTTTTTGTAGGTAAACTCAGATCAGGGGCACTCCTCACACTCAGGAGCGTCGCAGAAAAAAAAATCATCTGAAAATATTGCCGTATCTGGCGGCGGTGCACTTTGCAATGTGACCCTGATGGTGAGTCACTAGCCGTTCAGTTAGCGGTTTTCTGCTCAAAAAGCAGCCGACATGCGTCCCGAAAACGTCCCCAAACTTAAGAAATACGCCACTAACAGCACACGAGCCCCCTACTTCGATGAGTATTATAGACCAGCGTGGTATGTGGCCACTTTCGGAGCTGATGCGGCTACCTCGCGTACTAGGCGTAGTACGTAAGCGCAAAGGTCGGGAGCGTGACGCGCGGAGTGAGGATGGCGACAGCCTAACCGCCCCCGAAGAAGAGCTAGAGCTGGCCGGTAAGACCCGCTCGCGTCTTCATACTCAGCTCGACAACGCCCATAATTATTAGGACAACGCCTTTCTGAGGCACCTAGAGACGACGAATCATACTCGACCGCATCCTCTGAGAAGGATGGGGAGCAACAAGATTGCATGGGTGAGATAGTGCGTGGTGGTGCTGAACGTAGGCCCGGGCGCGGGCGCGGACGCGGACGCGGGCGCGGGTGCACGTGGAATCTCTCGCACAGTGTGGAGGTTGGGGAAGAATTCCTCACGGACGACGAGGAAATCAGCGAGGGCTCAGAAGAGGAAGACAAGGAGGAACAAAGCGACATGCGTTCGTGCGAGCGAAGATTTTCTTCGACGTTTAAGATGGAAATTTCTTCCCTCGTCATGGAATTTTAAGGCCTTGCTTGCTTTCACGAATGATTGTATATGCAATTATGAAAACAGTGTGACAATTATCCACATGTATTCCTTGTGTCGACTCGTTTTCACATTACTTCCGAGATGTTGTGCAAAGTGGTTGCGTTGATGGATGCGGTTATTGCATGTATATTTGCTACTTCCCTTTTCACTATGGCTAAGCTCTGTTTCACAACATGATTGTCTTTGTTTCATCTTCCCCGGATGCTGTTGCTTTACCTTTGTAACGATTGCTAAATGATATACGTCAATGCGTCCCCGCGGAAACAACAAGCACATGTACGGGTATCAATTGATTGTTAGCCTGGGTATTCACCCGTACTAAACATTTATGCAAGCCACAGTAGATGATATCACCGCTATTAGTAGCGCAAACCCGTTACGTGTGACCGAAACGTCGTCACCGTACATGTAGTCTACTCTTTTCTGACACACCCGTACTACATAGTAAACTGTCAGCAAACGATCTCCGCATAATGTTGTAAAATATTATCAACCACACCGTAACCGCACGTTGTACTTTATCCATGGAAAACTGAAACACGGTAAAACTTTACATATACCGTACATGAATTGGTCTCCCGTACCGCCTGCCGTTTAGACGAAATCCCGTACGGCAGCGCTCAAGCCGCCAAGGATTGGCACGTCAGGGCCGCATCAACTGCCGTCCACGAGGAAGGAGTAAAGGACGGCACAGCGAGAACAACACACACACGCATCCAGACACTCAGGAACACAGCAAACATCGCAACACACATCTCAGATAGAGCGCACTATGAGTCGGGAAGGGACTCGACACCGCCAGGTACAATACTGATTGAGTCAGCAATCGCGACATCCTCGGCTGTAGCTATATTTCGTCCGCTGAGCAAAGCTTCCCGCAACGCAGCTCGGTACGTGTCGATAGCCTGAACCTCGACCCCCCTTGAGATACCACCAGAAGCGCTCATACTGGATGATACGAGCTTGAAAGCGCGGTGAGCCTTGTTTCGAGCCCTTGCGCTCATTTTACAAGAAAATAGCTCTGTGCCGTATTTGCACTCTTGCAAAGAAATACGGTTCAAGAGGATGCCGGGAATTCCGTATTACGACATGGGTTCGGCTACGGCGTCGACATATGCCTCATTTGCCGCGACACGTGGTACTAATGCGATCGATCAGCGAATGTACCAGGATGTATTGTTGCACGCGCTGGGCGAGTGGTGGGATGAGGTCGGGTTTGCCACTCGGCCCGAGGACGCGTCCTACGCACCTAAGTACCAAGTGGTTTGCAAGGAGACCGTCCAGAAGCTACTGTACTCCTGGTTGCAGCGTCGCGAGGTGCGAGGCGTGTATCCAGTTGTTTCATCCCTGAGCTATCAAGAGTTCGCGTCGAAGCTAGGCGAGCCTGCTCTCTGGCAGAAATGGTGGAACGCGAAGGTGGCGCCGGCGAGCGGCATCGCGTGGGGCCCTCGAGGGCAATGGTGCCGCTTGTACCGTCTCCACATCGCGCTGCCTCCCTTCGTACGACTCCGTACCCTCAGCACCGAGAATGCAGCTGGCGTCCGGCCAACTAGTGACAGAAGCCCATGGTTGGTGGATCAGTTGAAGGTACTACGCGCCCTGGAAGACTATTGGGAGGACGTGGGCGTTGTACTCGCTTCTCATGGCCGCACCGATGACGGCAGCTTCATAGGGGGAGACATCGACGAGAGCTTCCTGCGCGGCGGGGCAGAGGTGGAGAGGGGTGGCGCTGTGCTAGCGCTCGATATCAGTGCAATTGAACCGAACATGGATCAATCTGCTATTCACGACGTCAGCGTCGACGATATTAACGGCCTCGACACCTCCGAGCTGAATGTCGAGTACTGGAGCGAGCAGCTCACAAACCACCGCGACCTTGTGCAGGGCCTCCACGAGTGGATCCATTCCGACCCAAGCCGTCAAAGGTGCGGCCTCTACCCTTTCACTCACACTATAATTTGCTTGTTTGTAGAAGTTTTTTCAATCATGCACTCGGGGCTAGAGCGCCTCGAACAGGCCACGCTCAGGACCTTGACCCCGTCTCGCGAAAACGTATTAAAACCTTAAAGATCCACCGATGCTTCACTAGCTCGTGATTATTCAATACCGCGGACAAAGTTAGGATACATTCCAATGAATATCTCCCCGCTCCTGCTGCTTATCCGTGCGGCTCAGAATGTACAAGAGTGCCGCCAGTATTGACAAGTACACCTTCAGGGCTCACCTTAATCAGGTGTGGTCCTTCTGGTGGGCGTCCAAGATCGAGCCAAAGTGCGGCGTCGCGTGGGGTAGCTGTGGTCGCTTCAATAGGAGGCTAAGGGTGAGCACCCTTTTTCCGGCTACGAAATGCGTAACTAATTCTATTTGATCTGTGCAAATCTGCGTCGCAAATCTTTTTCTGATGTGCTCAAATGACAGACAATTTACTATATACCTACAGTGAAGCGCAATATACTCGCTAGTTACATTCTGACTGTGCCCCCCTCCCCCGCAGCTGCCGCCTTACGTCCGAATGAAGGAGCACGTTAACGACGCCTCCCCCGTCGACTTTTCAGAAATACAGGAGCCAAGTCACCTGGGCAACCTCAGCTTCTCAGCCGTCAATACCTCGTCGACGTTCGACACGCACCGCGGACTGGTGCGTGGCGCCCTCTTGGATGCCTTCCGTGACTGGTGGTCGGGCGCGGGGGTGGTAATCCGGCCGGAGGAGATGAGCGAGGCGATGAAACGTGAGCAGGTCAGCGAATTCAACGTGAGCAAACAGAAAATTCAGCTCCTTCTATACAGCTGGCTGCGTTCCCCCGCCGCGCAAGCCGCGAACCCAGTGGCCGCGGCAGTGAAGTTCCGCGCTCTGAGCAGCATGGTCGGCTACTTGTGGGGTCGTTGGTGGGACAGCTGCGTCGCGCCATTGGCTGGCATTAGGTGGGGCGGTTCCGGGCGGTTCTCCAACAAGGGAGTACTCCCGCCTTTCGTCCGCCTACGCGAGACGTTTGCTAATATCGACAAAGAGATGCGCGCGAGTGTCTGCGATATCGACGTTGACGCCGAGAGCGATGGCGAGGAGGTCGAGCCTACGCTAATGGAAGACGACAGCTTTCTTATCGGCTACAGGGCCATCCTGCAAGACCTCTCCGCCAGCGACCTGTATATCAATAATTCTGCGAGCTGGGCATCCGCTTCTTATTTCCGGGAAAAGCCCAACAGTACAACGCGCGCTAGCATACTACGTCGCGAGGCAGGCAGCGCCCCACTGAGCCCCCTTTCCGGTGACTGCGTAAGCGCTGCCCAGTTTTTCGCAAACTGCGACGACCGTGACGATGAGCCGCTCTCGTCACCTACCTCCGTGCTCGATATCTCGCATGACTCGAGGTTCCTGCATCCCGGGCTGCTGGAGGTGCTAGATGGAATAGATGGCGATCAGGGGCAGGACGTATTCGGAGACGACCCCACTTTTGAAATGCCTACGACCACGAGCGCAGCAGCTTTTGATAGCTTCAATGCACCCCATCCAGCTTCGACTACCAGGAGTCGTCGAGTTGAGTCCCACCTCGCATCCGGCGTGGATTGCTCGTGGGAGTCACTCGCGTGGGGGACCAGCGGCCCCAGCCTAACGAACATCCGCACCGGCCACCCTTTCACAACCGAGCCCATCCACACCATCCCAGTCGACGCCCCAGCAGTCAGTAGCCCCATGACTTCGTCGTCCAGCAGCGGTGGCGGGAGGTCCGTGTATCAGCTGTGGGATTCGACGCCAACGAAGGCATCGGCAGCGACGGCGGATAAAATGTTCGATTTCCGGTCGACAAAGTCTGCCGCCCCCCCCGGCTCCTCCACCGTGGGCTCCCCTTCCCATAAAGCGCCAGGCTCACCCACAATGTTCGCACCCCAGCAACAACAGGTTCCGCTAGGTACGGCGGTGCCGGTGTCGTTTTCTCATCAGCAGGCGGGGGTTACGACGGTGCTGCAGCAACAGGCAGCAATGTTGGCGGATTTGATCACAGCGCGCTCGTCGATGTGCGGTACCGCAGAGGAACTCGCGCAGCTAAACATGGCACAACAGATGTTGCACGGTTTTGTCAGTAGTGGCATACCACCCCCGTCTATGACTGGAATGCACGTGAGCAACGCCGGGCTGTCGCTCGCTCAGATGGGCTTTCCAATGGGGAACACGGCCGTCGCTGGTCCGCCGCGGCCGCAGTACGTCTCAGCTTCGCTGATGGCCGCTGTTGGCCTTCCCGACTTTCCAAGCACGCTACTCTGAGTCTCCACCGTCACAGTAATCGTGCCATTACCACAATGTCAACGACAGCGAGGCAATAATTTGTGACTGACCGAGACGAGCACGTCGTAGCGCCGCTGTCATTTTGTTATTTACAACCAGACAAATTCTTCTGTACTCGACGACGGGGATTGATCTCCGTCAACACCGCCCCCGACAACACCGCCCCTCTTAATTTCTTCAAACCTTCTCAGCAGATGGAATGGCGACCTCAGAGCAGCCCTCGTCCACCAGCCCAACCTCTCTCACCGATAGTGTGGGTGTGTGGACGAACAGCCTAAGCGCCTACCTACCTCCGCGCACGCGGTCAACACTAAGCGAAACTATTTCATTGCGCCGTTTAAACAAAACCGCCTGAAAAAAATGGAGTGACATATACTTCCAGTCTCCTCGCAACAAGTAAGCACATGCATGCACACTGCACGCCTTGATTGGCGCACCCTGCCCCATAGGGTAAGTGAGTTACAGCCACGCCATCACATATCGACATATCCTCATCACCAATTGCTTTCACCCATTACTATCATTTCACGACTGGTGTGTGGTCGCACCGAGGGCCCTCCCTCGCCTGTACTACTTCTTCGCTGACGCAGCTAAACCTCCCCGCCTTCATCACTGCTCACAATGGCCCCTTCAACTGTCCCCCGATCAGCCCCGCTGCGGGCGTCCTCCGCGTCCGCCTGCGTTCCCATTATCACAAAGCTGCGGTTCCATTTGAATCCCACCTTCAAGAAAAATACCTAAAAAATAGGCACAATCGACAACCAGCCACAGGCAATCAATCACATATGCAGCAACTCACACAATCCCTTCTCCCCTACTCTCTCTCTCTCTCTCTCTCTCTCTCTCCCTCTCCCACACACACACACACACACACACACATAGATAGAGCAAGACAAACAAATAAACATTTTGAAATACAAATAAACAGATACAAGCCAAACATGCAAACGCACAAACACACAAAAACACTCACTGATACACGCACACACACACACACACACACACACACACACACACACACACACACACACACACACACACACACAGAGAGAACGGGGGACATTCCGCGGTAACGGATTTTTTGTCACTTTCCAAATTTATTTCTGATACCGTATCATCAGAATAGGTGAGTGGGACAAGTTGGGGGCACGCGCACTGGGAGAGCCAACAGATTCACATGCCAAAGGGCGTCGCACCCGCTGCGAAGGTGTGGGGAAGGCGACAAAACTGGCGACGCCTTTCCGGCGGGTCGTCCGCGACAGGGCACCCAACATGCGTTTCCCCAACCCTCGCCTCTGCCACCCCCACCTCAATTCAGCAGCAGCAGCACACATGAGCGCTACTCAGAAAGGGCTCAACGACCATAACGCCACCGGCAAAGGACACGTCACAACTTTCAAGTAATCAAAGACGTTACTGACGAACAATTTGAAATAGGGGGGGAGGGGGGGAGAGGATACTCCCAGCACCTGGTAGTCTGGATGTATGCACACGTCAGATATGAGCGCGCTGAACACTCCGTCGGATTCAGTCATGTGGGTTGCGGTCATCACATATAGAGGTATTGGTGTCGATTCAACTGGCAAAGCAAACGGTAGACTCGCGGCGATGAGGGGTGCGTGTGTGTTGGTGTTTGCCTTGCGAATCCGATCAGCCTTCGACCTGTGCCCCCTACCTCCTCCCCTGCTGCCCTGCCCCCTCCCCCTCCACAAAGACCGCATGCATACTGACTGCGTGCTCCAACATGCGATGGATGCGTTGTACGTCGCGCTTGAGCCGCGGCAGGCCGTCCCCAAAGCACTCCAGTCACATGCATCGCAGCTAGGGAGAGCAAGGGGTGAAATCGAAGGGTGGGGGGGGCAGTGGGAGCCTTTGTGTCTATTTGTAGGTTCGGTCACCTGTGCCCTAACCTATAAGGTTAGAACACTGGTGACCGTTTTCAAAAACCCCATATAATAAATCAGCTTTCTGTTTTTTTGTAGGTAAACTCAGATCAGGGGCACTCCTCACACTCAGGAGCGTCGCAGAAAAAAAAATCATCTGAAAATATTGCCGTATCTGGCGGCGGTGCACTTTGCAATGTGACCCTGATGGTGAGTCACTAGCCGTTCAGTTAGCGGTTTTCTGCTCAAAAAGCAGCCGACATGCGTCCCGAAAACGTCCCCAAACTTAAAAAATACGCCACTAACAGCACACGAGCCCCCTACTTCGATGAGTATTATAGACCAGCGTGGTATGTGGCCACTTTCGGAGCTGATGCGGCTACCTCGCGTACTAGGCGTAGTACGTAAGCGCAAAGGTCGGGAGCGTGACGCGCGGAGTGAGGATGGCGACAGCCTAACCGCCCCCGAAGAAGAGCTAGAGCTGGCCGGTAAGACCCGCTCGCGTCTTCATACTCAGCTCGACAACGCCCATAATTATTAGGAACGTGGTGGGGCTGGTGGTTCGGGCGGTTGTAGTGCTGAAGCGGTTGACTTGACCGCTGACGAGACAGGGTAGGATAAGGAAATGCCGGTTGCGAGCCTCGCAACGCCGCGGCTTAAAATCGCGTACAACCATCGCACTCGTATACTTCCCTTTCTGAGGCACCTAGAGACGACGAATCATACTCGACCGCATCCTCTGAGAAGGATGGGGAGCAACAAGATTGCATGGGTGAGATAGTGCGTGGTGGTGCTGAACGTAGGCCCGGGCGCGGGCGCGGACGCGGACGCGGGCGCGGGTGCACGTGGAATCTCTCGCACAGTGTGGAGGTTGGGGAAGAAATCCTCACGGACGACGAGGAAATCAGCGAGGGCTCAGAAGAGGAAGACAAGGAGGAACAAAGCGACATGCGTTCGTGCGAGCGAAGATTTTTTTCGACGTTTAAGATGGAAATTTCTTCCCTCGTCATGGAATTTTAAGGCCTTGCTTGCTTTCACGAATGATTGTATATGCAATTATGAAAACAGTGTGACAATTATCCACATGTATTCCTTGTGTCGACTCGTTTTCACATTACTTCCGAGATGTTGTGCAAAGTGGTTGCGTTGATGGATGCGGTTATTGCATGTATATTTGCTACTTCCCTTTTCACTATGGCTAAGCTCTGTTTCACAACATGATTGTCTTTGTTTCATCTTCCCCGGATGCTGTTGCTTTACCTTTGTAACGATTGCTAAATGATATACGTCAATGCGTCCCCGCGGAAACAACAAGCACATGTACGGGTATCAATTGATTGTTAGCCTGGGTATTCACCCGTACTAAACATTTATGCAAGCCACAGTAGATGATATCACCGCTATTAGTAGCGCAAACACGTTACGTGTGACCGAAACGTCGTCACCGTACATGTAGTCTACTCTTTTCTGACACACCCGTACTACATAGTAAACTGTCAGCAAACGATCTCCGCATAATGTTGTAAAATATTATCAACCACACCGTAACCGCACGTTGTACTTTATCCATGGAAAACTGAAACACGGTAAAACTTTACATATACCGTACAGGAATTGGTCTCCCGTACCTCCTGCCGTTTAGACGAAATCCCGTACGGCAGCGCTCAAGCCGCCAAGGATTGGCACGTCAGGGCCGCATCAACTGCCGTCCACGAGGAAGGAGTAAAGGACGGCACAGCGAGAACAACACACACACGCATCCAGACACTCAGGAACACAGCAAACATCGCAACACACATCTCAGATAGAGCGCACTCGACACCGCCAGGTACAATACTGATTGAGTCAGCAATCGCGACATCCTCGGCTGTAGCTATATTTCGTCCGCTGAGCAAAGCTTCCCGCAACGCAGCTCGGTACGTGTCGATAGCCTGAACCTCGACCCCCCTTGAGATACCACCAGAAGCGCTCATACTGGATGATCCGAGCTTGAAAGCGCGGTGAGCCTTGTTTCGAGCCCTTGCGCTCATTTTACAAGAAAATAGCTCTGTGCCGTATTTGCGCTCTTGCAAAGAAATACGGTTCAAGAGGATGCCGGGAATTCCGTATTACGACATGGGTTCGGCTACGGCGTCGACATATGCCTCATTTGCCGCGACACGTGGTACTAATGCGATCGATCAGCGAATGTACCAGGATGTATTGTTGCACGCGCTGGGCGAGTGGTGGGATGAGGTCGGGTTTGCCACTCGGCCCGAGGACGCGTCCTACGCACCTAAGTACCAAGTGGTTTGCAAGGAGACCGTCCAGAAGCTACTGTACTCCTGGTTGCAGCGTCGCGAGGTGCGAGGCGTGTATCCAGTTGTTTCATCCCTGAGCTATCAAGAGTTCGCGTCGAAGCTAGGCGAGCCTGCTCTCTGGCAGAAATGGTGGAACGCGAAGGTGGCGCCGGCGAGCGGCATCGCGTGGGGCCCTCGAGGGCAATGGTGCCGCTTGTACCGTCTCCACATCGCGCTGCCTCCCTTCGTACGACTCCGTACCCTCAGCACCGAGAATGCAGCTGGCGTCCGGCCAACTAGTGACAGAAGCCCCTGGTTGGTGGATCAGTTGAAGGTACTACGCGCCCTGGAAGACTATTGGGAGGACGTGGGCGTTGTACTCGCTTCTCATGGCCGCACCGATGACGGCAGCTTCATAGGGGGAGACATCGACGAGAGCTTCCTGCGCGGCGGGGCAGAGGTGGAGAGGGGTGGCGCTGTGCTAGCGCTCGATATCAGTGCAATTGAACCGAACATGGATCAATCTGCTATTCACGACGTCAGCGTCGACGATATTAACGGCCTCGACACCTCCGAGCTGAATGTCGAGTACTGGAGCGAGCAGCTCACAAACCACCGCGACCTTGTGCAGGGCCTCCACGAGTGGATCCATTCCGACCCAAGCCGTCAAAGGTGCGGCCTCTACCCTTTCACTCACACTATAATTTGCTTGTTTGTAGAAGTTTTTTCAATCATGCACTCGGGGCTAGAGCGCCTCGAACAGGCCACGCTCAGGACCTTGACCCCGTCTCGCGAAAACGTATTAAAACCTTAAAGATCCACCGATGCTTCACTAGCTCGTGATTATTCAATACCGCGGACAAAGTTAGGATACATTCCAATGAATATCTCCCCGCTCCTGCTGCTTATCCGTGCGGCTCAGAATGTACAAGAGTGCCGCCAGTATTGACAAGTACACCTTCAGGGCTCACCTTAATCAGGTGTGGTCCTTCTGGTGGGCGTCCAAGATCGAGCCAAAGTGCGGCGTCGCGTGGGGTAGCTGTGGTCGCTTCAATAGGAGGCTAAGGGTGAGCACCTTTTTTCCGGCTACGAAATGCGTAACTAATTCTATTTGATCTGTGCAAATCTGCGTCGCAAATCTTTTTCTGATGTGCTCAAATGACAGACAATTTACTATATACCTACAGTGAAGCGCAATATACTCGCTAGTTACATTCTGACTGTGCCCCCCTCCCCCGCAGCTGCCGCCTTACGTCCGAATGAAGGAGCACGTTAACGACGCCTCCCCCGTCGAC
>JAPMLY010002846.1:0-35509 GCA_026401115.1 Tetraselmis chui | reverse complement strand
AATGAGGGGGGAAGTAAGGGGCTCTTCTGACCAATTTTGAAAATGAGTTACTGGTATCAATGCTGATGTGGTCGTGCTGCTGTTTATTGTGGCAAGGCCTTTCCTGTGACCATCATCAATGTGAGACGCGCAAGGACGGGCATCAGGCAAGGCGGCAATGGTCGGGGTGTCGGTGTCGACGGAATAAGATCTCAAACTGTCGCTTGCAAATAATAAATCAGAGCAATTCAAATCAGAATGTTGGGGCGGGTGGCGAGCGAGCGAATAACAGCGAAGGCACTCAATAGCGCCCAATGACGTCCGTTCTTGGTCGGAGCACTCAAATAAGTTGTGCACCGTTGGCCCTCAATGCGGCCGCGTGACCCTAAATCCTAAGACCCTGAAACACTTTCGACGTGTGAGCGAGGCGCAGTGGATGACGACGACGTGAGAGGGCCGGTTCACTTTGCGCTCGCGCGCTGCGACCTTTTGCGTTCGTTGGCGTTTAGGCTGCGCTTGCGAAGGCGCACATTGAGCGGCGTCACTTCGATCAGCTCGTCGCCCGCGACGTACCCGATCGCGTCCTCCAGCGTCACCCCCCGCGGCGGCGTCAGCTTGATGTTCTCGTCGTTCCCGGATGCGCGAATGTTCACTTTGGCCTTCTCCTTGATGGGGTTCACCTGACAAGCGGCGCAACATTGGTGTTATTATCGCCAACTCTTTCCGTCCAACAACACACAGCCCTGCTGTGTCAGTTTTTGAATGTGTGTGTGTGTGTGTGGGTGTGAAGGAGACAATATAATCAGCAGACAGGCACTCAGGCACAACAGTGGGCTTTCAGCAGTATATTATATTGACAGAAAAAGAAGAAAGTCTCCCATGATCAAATGGCACGAATTAACTAGTCCGACACTACCGGGCCGATGCCACCAATAGCTTCAAAAGCAAGTGCAGACGGTGTCACAAACAATAATCAACTCCGACAAAAGCACCGACCCCTCCCCTCATCCCCACACACACACACACACACACACAGTTGGGGCATAAAAATAAATGAATTTAAATGAATGAAAAACGGAATTTCCTCTGACGATAAATGAATGTTCATGTTCAAGATAACGTGTGCAAACATGTGAAGTGGATTGCTGCGTGGCCCCTCACCTCGAGGTCGCCCTCCTTGGAGTGCTCCCCCACAATCATGCCGTTATACACCGCCTGCCCCGGCTTGGCGAACAGCACCCCGCGCGGCTCCAGGTTCCACAGCGCAAAGGGCGTCGTCTTGCCATCTGGGGAGAAGGGCGCATGGACAAGATCAGTGGCAGACGAGATGAAGGTGGGGTGAAGGAGGGTAAGAGAGGGCTGTGTAGGGGGCGCAAGGTAAAAACAGTCATGCGAAGATGCCACACATCGGTAATGCCAACTTGGATGGATCCGGTGTCGCATCTATTCGCCGCACACGTCGCGGAACAATTTGTCACAAACTACACTCACAGAGTTGCATAAGGCGTGCGGCCTCGGAGAAGTTAGGGTCTAGGGCTTGAGATTCTATGAATTGTATCTGCAGATTCTTTAGAATCCAGACGTCATGACGACCTGAATTCATGCCGTGCTCGGTTCCATATGCCCAACGCGTCACAAAATGCTGAGTTACGTATGAGTCGCACCGAGTTTCAAAACAAATGCGTTTTTAGGAAATAATAATACTTGCGAATAAAAACAAATGGGTTTGTTTTCAATGGAAAGTTCAGGGCATGAATTTCCCTGCATCGCCGACTTGACTTGTGTTGAACCCCCAACACATACACAGCTGTAATTCACCGACGTCCACGTCAGCCGTATAATGTGAACACGCTCACACACGCACACACATATTTTATAAAAACGCATACATTTGTGACATTGCCAAGACATAGGCGACAGTCGAGTGCGTTTTTATCATTCGGTTCGATGTCAACATTGGCGGCTCACCCGCCATCGACACCAGCACGCCCTTCCGCACGCCGCCGATGGGACCCCGAAAGTCGTCGTAGTGCGAAAAGGCGCGGTTCATGATGCCCGAGCCGCGAGTGATGGAGGAAAACACCGTCCTGTGGGCGCACAATGCAGGGAGTGTGGTGAGTAGGTGAGGAATTATGCGTGTGTGTGTGTGTGTGTGTGTGTGTGTGTGTGTGTGTGTGGGTGTGTGGGTGTGCATGTGTATGCACGCGTGTGTCTGTACAAGTATGTGCATGAGTGTGTGATTACGTGTGTGTGTGTGTGCATGTGTGTGTGTGTGTGTGTGTGTGTGTGTGTGTGTTTGTGTATGTGTGACTGTGTGAGTGCATGTGTGTGCGCGCGTGTGTCTGTGCTAGTTTATGCGTGAGTGCGTGTGTGATTTTGTGGGTGTGTTGTGTGTGCATGTGTGACTGTGAGTGGGTGTGTGTTTGGTAGGCACTCAGTACCGAAATCCCAGCAGCCCCCTTGACGGCGCGGAGAACAGGAGCTTCATACGCCCCGCGCTCTCAGGTACGGGCTCCATCTCCGATAGCTGCGGCACGGCACATGGGTGTGTTCTCACGTGTCAAGCGGAAAGTGCGGAGGGGAGATTGAGGAGGGAGAGAAGAGGGATGGGGGGGGTGAGCCAGGCTTGAGGGGAGGAATAACGAAGGGGGAGGGTCAGGGGTGGCATCACCTCTCCCTTACGCGCCGTCATCTGTTCGATGATAGGGCCGGTGTGCTCCTCCTGCACCTCCATCATCACCTCCTCCACCGGCTCCTGAGTCTTCCCGTTCTCTTCCCTACAGCCCCAATACAGCGCAGCATCAGCATTCCCCACCTCTCACTCTCTCTCTCCCTTTCTCTCGCCCCCCCCCCCCCCCCCCACACACACAGCAGCAGAAGTAGCAAAAAAAACAGCTAAAGACATGTTATCAGGGACATGTATGCATGAGACTATCTTCGTTCGAAATCACACACACACACACACACACACACACACACACACCACACTCACACAGGCAAACAAACACACACACACAAACACACAAAATACATCCCTCATCACATACACACACCCTGCAGTAATATCAAGGAGCAGAATAGGCCAAACTTCTAATCACATATGCACATAAGTACTGCCAATCATGATCATCAGCAGCTCCTCATGCACAAAGGGTAGCCGCTCCCGTGGATAAGATGTCAACAAACAACAGCCCACCCTTCCCCGTTGTCACACCAGCCACCTGCGTACCTCAGCACCACTCGTGGCGGGGACACCGAGAACTCGAACCCCTCCCTCCGCATGTTCTCTGATCAGATTGTCAGACATCAGGGGCGGAGTAACAATCAGCATTCCAAGCACGGCCAGCGAAACGGCATGATAGATGGTATGTCGTGCCAGAGGGTGCGTGCAGGTGGAAAAGACTCAGTAGGCGCACCGATGAGGAGCCCCAATTGCAGCTCCCCACGCGCCTGCACCTCAAACCTTTCGCCGCCGCTCTCAGCCACGACTGCCACGCGCAGAGACACGCTGTTCTCTGCCTCCCTACGCAGGCGGTCCCCTGTTCACCATCGCCAGATGCAGCCGAAAGTGCACTGAGAAAATAGCAATAGCCGGAACAGGCTCTGCGTGTCCGGGAACTTTTGCTGGGGGGCGATGGAGTTTCATGAGTATGCGTATATGCAAATGAATGAGCGTGTGACGGAATAAGCAAGCGATATATCTGTCTATATATGAGGCGGGGTGAGTGAAAGAACGCATGCGCGTGTGTGTGCGTGCGTGTGTGTGTGTGTGTGTGTGGGTGTGGTGCGGAGTTATTCAGTGAGTGTGTGTGAGTTAGAGGAGAAATATGTGGATGTAAGAGTATACGTGGATGTATGAGTTGGGAAAAAAGGAGAGACAAAGAGAGAGGGTATGTGTGTGTGTGAGAGAGAGAGAGAGAGAGCGTGTGTGTGTGTGTATGTGTGTGAATCGGTTTACGCATGTATGCAAGCGCGGTCCATGAATGAGTGCGTGAGAATGTAGGTCAACGAGTCAGTGAGTCAGAAGGGGGATGTGTGGATGTGAGTGTATGCGCGAATGCGTAAATTGGGAGAAACAACATGTGTGCATGTGTATGTCTGTGCACCTGTGTGTTCACGTGTGTGTATGGGTGTGTGCGTGTGCAGGGTGTGGTAGTGGGGACGGGGGAATGATCAGACATTTGAGGAACACCATGCAATTGATGAACAATGTTAGCACTGCACCGATTTTGTTTGCCGTCAGCTCGCTCCCCTCCGTGCCTGCCAAAGGAGAGTCGTTGGGCGAGAAGACCATACTGAAGGGCAAAGCCATGGCGGGTCGGGTCAGCTGGGGGTCAGCCAGGCTCACAGTCAAGTCAGGCGCGACATAGGCGACAATTGAAGATTTCTTCGATGCTTTTCAACGCTCATAACCCCAAAACAGTACTCAAACTCCCAACACGTCTGAACTTTCTGCCAAAAAAGGCAGAGCATGCGGTGGTGTTGTGGGACGTAGATGGGGCAAGGAAGGGGGGGCGACCTGAGGGTGGGAGGGTCGATGTGGCCCGGCGGTAGGCTCTGCTGGACAGTGAGGCACGCGAGCGTGTCCGCCACCCCGATGCGGTCCACCCCCGCCACCATCACAATGTCCCCCGCCGCCGCCTCCGGGATCTCCGTCTCCGCGACGCCCACGCGCTTGAATATTTTGGTGATGCGTCCCTCTTGACCTTTCTCCCCCGTGTGGTGCAGCACGTGGACCTTATCGCCCACGCGGGCGACGCCGGAGTGCACCCGCCCCGTCGCCAGCCGCCCCACGAAGGGGTCGCGCGCCAACATGGCCACCAGCATGGAGAAGGGGGCGCTCCGGTCCACTGCCAGCACAGAGGTATGAAGGAGAAGAGGGGAGGGGAGTGATGGGACACGTGAGAAATGGGGGCGGACAGATGCAATCAGGCGACGGCAGACGGCAGACAATTGTGCGAGTTTGGTTGTGTCTCTGGGAGGGGAGGTGAAAAATCAACAAACAAGGGACGGTGGAAGGAAAGGCGCCTTAAGTAAGTGGCATAGAACTACGCCTTGACTTACTTAAGATTATGTATGCATTGATTCCATTTTTTTAATTCATTGGATACTTGTATTCATTTTTTTGTTAAATTCTGAACAAATTTTCATTACTTAAGGTATCATTAGTTCCCATATTTATTCTATATATTTTCATTGGGGGGGGGGGGGGGGGGGGGGACCGAAAGTGGGGGCAAATGATAGATGAGCGGGGGCGAATGGCGAAGGAAGAGGGGGAGTGGGGAGATGGAATGAGGGAGGGGCGAGTGATAGTACCCTGGGATGAAATCTGCGAACAACAGACGACGAGCGCACATCCATTGAATATGTGTGTCTGTGTGTGTGTGTGTATGGAGAGTGTGGGCCATTATAAAAGGGCAAGCGGGTAGGTCAAATGATACCTAATGACGATATTGCGTATGTATGCCGTACGTGAGTAGATGGTGCGAGTGAAAAGGGCGGAAGCGGGGGGGGGGGGGAGCTTCACCGGGTGGGGGCGGCACGTGGGTGAGGATGACGTCAAGGAGGGGCGTCAGAGAGGGGGGGTCGGGCGGTTGCCCCGGCGGTGGCAGCGAGGTGGCGGCCCAACCCTGGCGCGCGGAGGCGTAGAGCACCGGAAAGTCCAGCTGCTCTTCCGTCGCACCCAACGACGCAAAGAGGTCAAAGATGTCGCTCTCCACGCCGGAGCAGCGCTCGGGGGTTGAGCCCTCCCTGTCCACCTACCCTCCCCCCACCACACACACACACACACCTCCAGCCAATGAGTCGGAGATTCATTTCCTTTTGATAGAAGGTCAAGGTACTACGACCCCCGTCCACCCTGCCTGTGCAAGCCCTGCTTCCCCACCTTGTTCAGCACCACGATGGGAGACAGGCCCGCCTTGAGTGCCTTTTGCAGCACAAACTTTGTCTGGCTCAGTGCGCCCTCGTTTGCGTCCACCAGCAGCACCGCGCCGTCCACCATGCCGAGCACACTGTCCGGCAGATGTGCAGCATTGCGAGGAGGGACACAAGTTCACGGCCGTCAAAGCAAACCGTGCATTGCTTGCGATTAGCGCCAGCCAAGGGTTTTTTGATGCGCAGAGATTCTTGCATGTGGTGGGTGTACAGTAGATGAAATGATGAGTGCATGAATCCGTGTTTTAATGGCACGTGGAATTGCGCCTTTGTGTGTGTAGCAATTTCAGCATAAAGTAGATGGATAGATGGAGTGATACATGGGTAGCGAGGGTGGAAGAGTGGTAGGCTGGGAGGGTGACTGGAAGTGTGGGGAGCGTGGTAATGTCGATCAGGGATCAGATATATGAATGCATGGATGTATAGATGCGAGTGAATGTGGATGTGAGTGAATGTGTGTGTGTGTGCTTGCGTTTGTGTGTGTTTATGCGTTGATAATGGATGTGTGTGTGTGTGTGTGTGTGTGTGTGTGTGTGTGTGTGTGTGTGTGTGTGTGTGTGTGTGTGTGTGTGTCGATGTGAGAGAGAAAGAGTGTGTGTGAAAATATGTGAATCATGGATGTGTGCGGATCATGAGTGGGTGTGTCTAATTGGATGTGTCAATCATGAGCGGAGGGAGAGTGTGTAGGTAGTGGGTGGCTGGTGAGCAGGCGGACTCACCGCTCGACTTCGCCGCCAAAGTCGGCGTGCCCGGGCGTGTCGACCACGTTGACTGTGTGGCCCTGATAAGTGAGCGAGGTGTACTTTGAAGAGATGGTGATGCCGCGCTCCTTCTCCAGCATGTTGTTGTCCATCACGCGGTCCACCGACACCGTCGCGCCCGTCTGACCCAATAGCTTATCCACCAACGTCGTCTTTCCATGATCAACGTGCGCTGCGCCGACACACAACAGGACGCCCTCACTCCCGGCGCGCGCGTCATAGCGGCAGTTACTTTCACACCCCTCTCCCGCGCAACCACATTACGATTTAGGCTGATAGCTCCGTAGCTGTTTCAAGCTGGTTACTTGGTCGTCGACGGGCGGCGCTCACCGATGATGGCGAAGTCGCGAATTTTTTCCGGCGGAGCCGCCGCGACGCTCGACGACCATCGCCCCGCAGCCTGCAGAGTGGCGACCGGGCTGACGCCAGCCCTGCGCAACGCAGCGGGGCAGATAATGTGGGGAGGGAGGACACAATGTAAGTGAAGGCTCGACTGGGAAGGCAATGCGCCCCCAGCTCATCGACCCCTTTGCCCACTTCGCGAGACATAAGGTTTATTCGGAGTGTTCGGTAGCGCCTGCGACGGCCGACACGACAACTAATGTGCTATTTGCTTAATAAACTGGTGGGATTATCGGCGGACGACTAAAACTCGGTAACAATCAGTTCGCCGCCGCTGACTTGGCGGGCAGGTGGTATTCAAAAGCAAAAATCCACACAATCAAAGTGATTCACAAAGCTTTACACTATGTTTTATTCTTGCGTGCGTGTGTGTTTGTGTCTGTTCGTTGGGAGGGGGGAATTGCGACTCCGCACCTGTTGTTGGCGTGCTGCTGACAAACACTTCGGAAAGAGCAGGTGGCGGCGGAAGCGTTGACACCGCCAGCGTACCCCAGAACGTTAGCGAAGGGGGGGCGGGTCACCGCTGCTAGCAGCCGTGCCGCCATAGTCGCCGGATACCTAACTTGAGCTGAGCGCTTTTGTTATCCTCGACGTCGCGGTGACATCGAGTTCGCTGTGACGTCGTAGGTGTGGGTTGCGACGGCGGTCGATGGCCGATCTACTGTTGAAATAAAGAGGATGTTTAAAAAAAAATAAAAAAAAAATAAAGAGGATGTTTCTCCCAGCGACAGTTCGCTGGTTTATGCTGTACAGGTACCTGTACTTTTTGATATTCCGGGTATGTACAGGCGGCTGTACATAACGAGCATCAAAAACAATGAGGATGATCGATTACAAGAAGAACAACGTGAGCGCGGACAGGGACGAAAAAGGGGGGGGGGGGGGGGGGGGGGGGGGGATAAAAGGTGTCAAGAGGATCAAAACGAGCATCAAAATCCCTATATTTGTGGACAGCAATTGAGGGAAATGGTGCTGTGGCATGCCTTCCTGTTCCTCGGGCTTATTTTTCCTCCTTTTTTCCTGTGGGGTTTTTCCCTCCTTTTTCCTTTTTCATTGGTGGCCTCCACTCATCCACTGCTTGTTCTTATAAGAATTTTCTCATTTTTTTGTTGGGTAAAATAGAAAATCCCGGATGCTCAACTTTTAGTCCGATTTTTGCCAAACACCGCTCGTAGAGGTGCCGTTGGTGAGGGTATAGAGGGCTTAAGAGGGCTTACCTGCCGGTCCATATCCAAGTTTATGTACTATTGTTTCTTGTAGTTACCAGGGATGCGTTACAGTCGATATTTGACGAATGTAGTAGGCTGCAGTGTAGTTTTGCAGTATACAAGCAAGGGGGCACTTCGTACTGCATAAACTATAGTGTAGCATGCAACACATAGTAAGGGGGCTCCATGTGGGGCTGCAATTTTTAGACTATAGTACATGCAACCTCAGTACAACATGCTGCGTTTTGGGTGCATTTACTGCTTCTTTGCCATATGACGTTTTGTTAATAACTTGCATACTTAAATTCCATTTCATGGTCATATTGGTAATAGAGAGGGTTGAATTACATGGCTATCATTACGCAGTAACATGCGTTACCTCCGACGGTATAATGGTATATCTCCCCTAAAGGCGCGCACACGCGCACGGATAAAAGAATTCCCGTACGCTATATGACGCACAAGCAGCGATTATGTCTCTTCCTTCTACCTTTTGCGAGAGCTGTCGCTCACGCAAACTACATCGTGGCTCTCGCTAGCCACGCAAGGTGTTGATCACTTGAGTCTCCTACACGAAGCAAGAAAGCACACTTCCAAAGTTCAAGATGGCATACCGCCTTCCCCACTACCTCTAGCTACCCCGTTGCGCCTAGTGACGCGCCGGAGCAGAAACCATACCAACTGCAATTGCTAACAAATAGCGTTCAGTAGTTAGCCGCCCATGCTGAAACTCTCTCCCTTGCTACCGCACCAACAGATACATCTATGTCCGTCAACCCCACAGCCGAATTCGACTTTGATGCGGGTTGACGACATGAGCACGACGCTCGACAAGCTGATGGTAACGACAGTCTCATGCATTATGTCGACCCCAAAGAGTGGACATACTTCGCTTCATGAACGTTCGCGGAGTGCTTGCCCCCACCAACGCAACAACCCCATGCTTGTGGAACCCTCAACTCGTCGAGGCTGGTGAATATTTCACAAACACCGCTAGAATTTCCTCGCGCGAAAATATCCTAATCCGCTATGCTATGGTGTTTTTATGTGCGCCGCTAACGCGGCACTCGAAATTTCTATGGAAACAATTCGCTACTCCCGAGCAAGTTGCCTTCGTCCAAGCCGAACTCGCGCGCTCCGTAGAGATTGGAGTTGGGAACCTGCTACCTGCCGCGAGTACGTGCCCAAACTCTTTTTAGTCGCCAAGCCCGGAATAAATCTGTGGAGATATATAGTCGACCTATACGGCACTTGAATAACTTCTAAGTCCGGAAACGGCTACGAATGGAGTCCATGCTAGGAGTTTGACACCTAACGAGAAAAGGAGAGTACGTGTTCTCTTTCGATATGAAGGACGGATTATACGCGGTGGGAATGGTTCCCAAGCAACGCAGTTTCCTAATTGCGAACGTGCGCGGACAGCTCTACGTACTGGCAGGTCTACCTACGGGATGGTCGCTCAGCTCCGACCACTTATGCGCCTTCACGGGCACCTTCATGTGCCACCTACCACAATCCGACCTTGGCGGGTTCACTACGAAGGACGGACGCCCTATACACCCCGACGGCAGCATCCCAAGCAAGCGCTACCAACGACACACACGTTGGCGAGGCGCCAAGATCCAACCTTTCGTCGACGATTGCCTCCTCTTCATCGGTCCTACTCGAGAACTTGCGTTAACGTTCCGCCAGCGAATCGACCACCTCCTCACATGCTTGGGACTTTTCCGCCACCCAGCTAGGGATAATGGGAACGCATCCAAAAGGGACATCACTTGGGCATCGACATCTAAACATCACTTGCTATTTTCCGCAAGTACTTCAAAGCTTTTGTAGCTCGCCAAGTAAGCCCAACAATTATTGCAACGTTCTACACCAATAAGCGAATAGCTACCCGTCAAGGACCTGCATTAATTCGTTGGTCAGGTTGGGTACCTTTTTCTCGCGATCCCGGTTGCACGGCTCTTCCTCCGTGAGTTACCCTCAGTATTGGGCGACAAGTGTGGAGGTCGATTACGCCTTACTCCGCAACTTCGTCAAGACTTGCTATGGTGGACACACGTTCAAAGTCACTCCTACTGTAAGAACATCCACCGACCAGTCGAGACATTCTACGCCCAATTTGACAGTTCATACTATGGTCGGGGTGCCGTACTCAACGGCACACTCGAAGGACGCGGCTGATGGGGAAAACAAGACGAGACAAAACACATCACATGGAAGGAGCTGAAGGCCGTCCGATTGGCCGTCGTCAGCTTATTACCACACCTCGCCGGTCGCAATATCCTCCTCCACGAGGAAATCAAGACCGCTTGCTACGTCTTGGCCGGTCTCACGTCGCGCTCCCCGGAAATGTTGGAGGAGCTCCGCCGATTATAGTTCTTGGTGGACAACAATCAACATCCACATCATGCGACGGTATATCAGATCCGCAACGAACGCGTGGGCTGACAAGCTCCAGTGACACATAGACAACAACGTGTGGCAGCTGGACCCTAAAATGTTTCTCGAGATGCACGATTCGGGCCCCACACGATCGACCGCTTCGCGTCCGCGCTCAACACACTACTCCCTCTCTACAACGCAAACTATCTCGACCCGTCTTGCGATTCGGTGGACCCACCTCTCCGACGCTATATGAAGCGACGAGGACAACGTGTGCAACCCCCCATGGCCCATGCCACCCTCGCACAGAAACTCATACATAGCGGCGTGGCAGCTACAATGGTCGCCCTCCGATGGCAAGGT
Organism: Tetraselmis chui; assembly: GCA_026401115.1. Taxonomy (NCBI): domain Eukaryota; kingdom Viridiplantae; phylum Chlorophyta; class Chlorodendrophyceae; order Chlorodendrales; family Chlorodendraceae; genus Tetraselmis; species Tetraselmis chui. The sequence goes on along the minus strand of JAPMLY010002846.1, from coordinate 24,474 downwards.
AAAGCATGGCCCCAAGCACTTACCTAGTTGGCGCATCCACAATGTCGCATCCACGATAGCTTATTCGTACTTCTTGAGTTGGCTCATGCCTTGGGGCGGTCCGCCACAAAACTCTCCGCGAGACGGCGACATGATGGCCTAACGGAGCCCCCAATGCTTTGTAAATGGTAATACTTTTCATTTACAGAGATTTAAATTACGCGGGGTTAGATTAGCAAGCGTTGGCTTGAAGCTTTGCAAGTCTAACGAACCGTCCATGCTAGGTTTTACAGGCGTTGCCTCACTAAAACTCACCCCCTTTATACGACGCGCCGCAAGAAACGTTAGCAACTTTCCTCCTTGCCGCACAGCTCACGCAAACCCACCCTCCACGATTCCCTCGTATCATGCGTGTGAAATAAGGCCCATTGGCCTTGTCAGCGAATTCATGTATGATTATATCTACACTTTTGGCATGACGGAGTCCCCACTGCCTCCTTATTTCCCATTATTTTGATTTCTGGTTTCCGCTCCTTTTTCTTCCAAGGAACAATCGAGTTTGTAATTACATGTTTTTGAATTGAGTAGTGCAAGCGGTGCTCGCTGTCGGATCTTCCCGCGTGCTTCCACCCAACGCAGACAGTTTCGAAAGTGAACTCCGCCTCTGCCAATGCCTGTTTCTACGAATATTCGCAAGCAGGAAGCGTATTGGATGGGGGAGTGGGTGTGGGTGGATGCCGAGTCGAGCATCTCGGAGAACGAAACGGAGAGCTGCAAACGCATGACGGGTACACGAGTGGTGCTGCTCGGCGTTAGTCAGGATGCGGGGGTTCCTCAGTGCGGCTGCTCCTGCCATCACTGCTCTGCGGTTCTCGCAGGAGAGCTTCCCCCTAAGTCGGTGGTAAGCCTGGCGATTATACACGAGGGGGGGGCGTGGCTGATTGACGCCTCTCCCGACCTAAAATGGAACCTGAACGTCCTCCGACAAGCAGCGCCCGGGGTCGCCCTTAAAGGCATCTTCCTCACCCATCTCCACATGGGCCACTACACCGGACTCCTGCAGCTCGGCAAGGCAAGCGCCCCATCACGAATCTGTTCTTGTCTTCCATTCTTACAGCCAAAACCCATCTTGCACGCGGATGGTGGAAAATATAAGGTTAGTCGAAGATGAAGTTTGGACCTCGTTTTCCATTCCAACAATCTTCTTGAAAACCTGAACTGGAACTAAACCTAATAACCCTAAGTCAAGAAGTCGACAGTCACCACTCGTCACCCATGAACTACCACCTCTGAGCCGTTCCGCCGTGCGTGGCACCCGCACGCAGTCCAGGAGGTGATGTCGACCAACAAGCTGCCGGTCTATGCCACGGCGTCGGCATCTCGCTTCCTTCGAGACAATCAGCCGTGGCGACACCTCGTGGAGGTGGACCGGAACGTGGAGCTGGTCGAGGTCGCGGTGGGGGAGGAGGTCGAGCTGGGAGGGGCAGGCGGGCCACGGGTCCAGGCGTGCGCAGTGCCACACCGTGGGGAGTATTCAGACACGGTGGCTTACTTTGTGGAAGGCGTGGCGGGAAGACGGCTATTTTATTGTCCGGACATCGACTCGTGGGACGAGTGGGACCGGGAACTGAGCCAGGTGTGCGACTCGGTGGATGTTCAGCTGGTCGACGCTACCTTTTTCAGCGCGAAGGAGCCGCCGGGGCGAGACATATTCAAGATTCCCCATCCATTTATCACCACCACCGCCGCGCGGCTGCCCGACCTCGAGCAGCGTCGCAAGACGGTGCTGATCCACCTCAACCACAGCAACCCGGTGTATCTCGAGGGATCCGCCGAACGGGAGTGGTGCTTGGAGCAGGGGTTTCAAATAGGGCGGCAGGGCATGAGCTGGCACCTCTGATCTGGCAGTTGCAGTGATTTGCGTGTATACCGCCCCTTAGATGTTAAGAAATTACGGCACATGTTTTGTGTAGAGTGCTTATGGAGGCCTACCTTCGCTATCAGTCGTTTAGCTAGCAGCAACTGGGTCGGCGCTGACTCGTATCTTTTTATGCGCTACACCGTGTACTACAAATATGGCGCATCACGTAACAGTTTGTTTGACGAGGCTATGTTTTATGAAGTTGTTACGGAAGAGAAGGGCGCTCGACAATGCAGAATCAAATCCAGTGCATGAGAAAAAAAAAACGAGACAGAAGCAAGGAATGCATGAACTCCGATGAAAACGAAGTTGAATGCGGTGGCACGCCGAGGAGACAAGAGAAGAGTTGCATGAGACAAGAAGCCGGGCGAGACAGCGAAGGCGCCGTAATTTCATGCCTTAAGGGCATGAATGAGGTGAGGACACACACACACGCACACACACACACACACACACACATACACACACACACACACACACATGTGCTCTCTCTCTCACACACATATACACTCTCTCTCTCTCTCTCTCTCTCTCTCTCTCTCTCTCTCTCTCTCTCTCTCTCTCTCTCTCTCTCCCACACACACACGCGCGCGCCCTCTCTCTCTTTCACGCACACACATTCGAACACGCATTCCATCTCACCCTCTCTCACTCATATTCTCACATACACACTCATACACGTACAATCTCTGTCTCTCTCTCATACAAACACTCTCACATACACAGAGGCGCGCGCACACAAACACACACACACAAACGCCCTGGCGCACACACTCACTCCCTCCCTCTCTGATACACAGCTACACACACGGAGCTTAACATCAGACACCCGCTTGATTAGATAAATCATGGCCATTGAGAGCTAACAAATTGAGAAGGATGCACCAGAAGCGCTCTCCATAGCGGTAGACGAGTGTCAAAACAGTAAGTGTTTGTGGTCGTTTCGTCTTTCAATTGGCTATGCAGAGTTCTTCAAAAAGAAGTTCCTTCGGTTGTGGCCATCATTACGAATGCGAAGGAAACGCGGTGACCGTGTCATCATACTGTCTCCTTCAGAAACAAACTCAACACATACCTTCTCTGCATTGGCCTCAGTGTTCAAAGAGACACACAAAAACACATTTCGAAACCACGTGTGTGTGAGAAGGGGGGGGGCGAAGAGTTAGCGCAACTCGATTCCCTAACCACCGAGCAGTTGGGACCCTGGCTGCCACACCAACGCAGTGCTTCCTCCCGCTGCTTCCCTTGCTGGCACGCGATGCATTGTGATTCACAAAGTGAGCGCTTACGGCTATCTATGTTGTTCCACCGTTCTAAACCACTGAGCCCCGGGCCACAGAAGTAGCGCCCTTCATCCCTCATCACATATTGTCTCATTTCATAGGACAATTCCTTACCTCCCTCGATATCTTAAGAACTCATTAGTCCTGTTTTTAGTGTCCGTGTGGACGCCGAACAACAATTAGGTATTGTTATCTCTGCATGTAAAATGAACAACATTTTCGGCAAACTTTTGTTCAATATTGGCATTGCACTATTATATCTCTCTCCAAATAACACGTACAATAGAGTGTGCCGGTGCGGGTTTGCCTGCCAGTCCCATATCCCGAGGGCGAAAAAAAACCACGATAGCGGTAGTCAGAGCATCATTAGTAATGCCTACTATAGACTTGCAATTTTCTGCAACTTGCATGATCCTGGATTTGGTTCAGACAAAATGCACTTGGCATCCCCCATGACGCCCCGGCCCCCCTTTCCATTCCTACTGATTAAAAGCTAAATCACGGCCGTGCACCCCGCAAATCATAGACACACCCATTCCCTTTACCCCATCGCAACAGCAGCCCACGGCGGAAACACCACCCGAGTAGAAGCACACACACACACACACACACAGACTCACAATGTTACCGTGCGTGCGGCAAGTGGCCATAAATGATGGTGAACTGTGATGAAACAGTGATCAACGCAAAATGAGTATACAATAAGGGGTGAAAATAATTATTCTGCTCACGAACATTCAAAGCGGCCCACTCATGCCTGCGTCCAGATGTCCGTATACAATCTGTCGGCAAGCAGCAGCGAGTTGTGGCCGGCCCTTGAAATCATGGGGAGGAAGGTGGAGGTGAGGCCAGCCATGCTGACGCTCAAGCCGGCCGCCAACAGGCTGGCGCCGATGATCTGTCGTACCACGCTATGCGAGTCCATCATCAGAATGAGGGCGGAGGGGAACACAAACGCGACGGTCACGCCGGCAGTGGAGCCGATGATGGAGAGCGGGAGCCAGATGTTGGGGAGGGTGCAGGCGGCGAAGTAAAACGCCAGCAGCCCCAGAATCGTGATGCCGTAAAATTTGGGCAGGGGGAGCTGAGCAGCGTGATGACCCCAAAAGAACTCAACCAGGTTGTCACGGTATGTGAAATGACCTGCGAGCAGCCGAAACAATTCCATTGCTATGAATCAGACACGCACATCCCTCTATACACACCCACCTATATCGCCACAACTACATAAAACAGCACTCGTATATATTATTCAGTGTGTGCGTATGTGTGTGTGTGTGTGTGTGTGTGTGTGCAGGCGAGGGGGCTTACTCAGGGGGAACGCCATCATGAGGGCCACGCTGAAGACGAGGCGCACTGAGTAAGCAACAGCTCTGGCGATCGGCAGGGGCAGCAGCTCCGCCATGCTGGAGACCGTAAAGTTCTGGAGGACATCGCTCTACAGGAACACATAAAGACGGTCGGATCGCGTTCAAGTGTTGAAGACGTCAACGATACAATGCGTGGAGGCTGCTTGCGAACAAGGCGCTTGTACCTTTGTTTTGTTGCCGAGTACAATGTAGGCGCAGGCAGCAGAAAGAATGTACATCGTGCAGCAGAGGAAGAGTGAAAGGATGACGACCTGGTTCATTCTTTTCTCTGTCAAAGGGCGGACCTGCGAGACAGCAAGATAAGCGACACGCAGAAATACTGGACCACAGGCTCAACAGACACACAGACGGACAGACACGGTGAGCAGAAGCAATAGCTTTCAGAGAATGTCATATAATGTGCACACACCTGCGACATGACGGGGTGAACTGATTGGTGACAGATAAAGGCGTTCATGACCACAGGAATGGTGGCGACGAGCTGCAGCATAGCATCGGATGTGTCCTTCCCTGCAAGATGGTAATATTTCGCTAGATCAGTAACGTCCGAGCGCAACCTCAATCTCACACATTCACAGGCCAGTACTTCGCTCCCAGAAAGCATCATCTCCCCCCCCCCCCCCCCCCCCCCCCCCCCCCGGTCCCACCCTTCCCCTCCCCAGCGTCGTACCTAGCTTGTCTAGCTGCGGAAGCCATGACCAGTCCGACGAGAGCTTGTGTTCAAAAGAAGCGGTGATGGCTATTATGATGACGCTGATGACCAAGTAAAACACGGAAATGAGGCCCACTGTGCTGGTGATGGAGACCGACTTCATCTCCCTGCGGCATTCGCGAATAACGGATATGTGCTCAGCCACGGCCTTCACGGGGGAGAGAGGATTTGGTGCAGGAAAGCGTGATGGACTAGGAGGGTACTGCTGATGGTGTGCTGACACGTACCGCATGGACGCCACGGGCCCTAGAATGAAGATGAGGACCAAACCAAGCACAGCGCTGCGGCTGGTAACCAGGTGGCCGGGCTCGTGGATGCCAAACAAAGAAGGTAGGACCCCCTCAAACCCGTCCGCCGTGCTTCCCACAAGGATGTCACACACCATGACCATGTACACAATCAGGATGCCCGCGCAGTTCATGATCATGGTGAGTCGCAGCACATTCGAACCTGTTGATGCATGGGTGTTGACAAACTGTCAGAGGCTTCGCAATGTCGTCACAGGGTTAGTGTGGCCATGCACGGTGATTGTATGTGGGTACCTGAGTGGCCAAAAAATATACGGACAACGGAGGAATAGGAGTGGGCACGCGTCTTGAGGGTAGCTCTGCGTGGTACGACATACAGTGCTGTCCAAGTGAGTTCACTCGTCTGTCTGACCAACACCTGTGTTGGGTCGAAGTTCGCGGAAGGAGAGGGGTGGTGTACCTGATTAGACCGGCAATGGAGAAGTAGGAGAGGAAGCCGACGCCCAGCAGCACGGCCGCGCCCAATAGCATTCCCAGCACTTCGAAGGCCTTAGGGAGGGCGATGATGCCGGAGCCGATGATGGTGCACGACAAATTGACCACGGGGCCGACAAGCGACTCGTTTGGCCCTTCCGGACGTGGAACCTCCAGCGACCTCCGCCTGAACGTCACAAAAAACATTTGGTTATACAAAGCGAGTACAGCAACTCGATTGGGCGGGTTCAAGAGGCGACGGTCCGACGTGCATAACGTATACAGGATTATCGGGGAAGGCTGTGCGCGCACCGCCCTGTGGTGGTTTCCTCGTCGGCGCCTAACAGAGGTTGCCGAATATTGGCAGGCGTCGTTGTGTCCGTCATCGTTCTATCGTCCACGAAGGAAGCGTAGGTTCCGGTCTGTCGACAAAGTTCTTTATATAGACTCGCAGCTCTGGGGCAGTGACCTGTCTGCTAGGTACGAAATATGTATTAGGGCGGGGTTGCAAAATACAGCCCGCCGCCTCAGCGATTCGCGAGTAGCACCGCTACCGGTAGGTTTCTGTACCGCTATGCAACGTTGGGCCCCCTGCACAACCGCACAAGACGACCCCGGAACAGGAAGTCACTGGATTCACGCAGAGATGGAGTGCTTTCAGACTTTGAGAGCGCCAAAAGGTGGTCGACTACCGTTAGCGCCAGAGGTCGCCAAGTAGGAGTGTCGCGCCAAGCACGGTCGCTGCTTCATTCATTCATTTGATAATAACGATCCTGGGTATGCGCGGGTACAGGTCATGAGTCATGAACCCTGTCACGCACCCACGCCACGGGCGCACGATGCGACGGGCCGATGGTCGATATGATACAGCATTGTCATTCGTGTGGTCCAAATTTATTAACGACGGAGAATTATTGCGACAATGACAGGTCATCTGCGAGGCACAGGTACGTTTTGATACTATCACGTCTTGAAATGTAGTAAGGGTTCCACGCGGGACCGGACGTGTCCACCTGTAGTATACACATATAGTATACACACCACTCTTCCCATAGAGTCCGTTTAATACTAGCGCGGCACGCATTTAATTACCCGCCACGCACTGCCGCGATGGCCATGCAATTCGATTGGGGGGTAGAGTAATGAGTATCGAACAACACACCACGGCGCGTTGTTCACTGACGTGAGCACCTGTACCGGCACGCCTCAATTATTGTGGGCACACACGTTGGATTTGCGGCCCATATATTTGCAGGCTGGAATTCGTGCATGTGTAGGTTATGCATGCCTTGCTCTTTGCGTGGCTCGGTACACGTAGTGTTGCGACAAGCCGGGAGACTACTCGACATTGGGTTCTCAGCATGTTCACACAATTGCACGAGTATCCGCCGAGTGTGTTGCGCCCGGCCGTCTAAAGAGCAGCGACACCGCGAATGGCATGTCGTGTGCACTAGGTTTTCTTGCCACGTGCCCGAAAATACAACGAAGGAGCACGAGCTAGGGACCTATTGAGCTTGAGGGGCGGTTGACTTGGAGTGTAAGCGGCCTAGCGCGCGGATGGCTTGCCTTTGAAGCTTACGCATCGCCGGGCGTGAAACATGGCGGGGAGCTTTCAAAATACCCTAGCACGGGCCTTTATTTGGTATGCGGCAAATGGCACGGCACCATGCCGTCATGGGGCATGAGATGGGCAACGCCGTGTCTAGACGAAATATGGAGCGCTGATTGTTGAGCGTATTGGCGGAGCGGGTGTGCGGGTAACACATGTCCAAGGGTTGCTAGCCCCGCGCGAATATGACAGATTTTGAAATCTTTAAAACTTTTTTTGGTTGTGCGAGGGCATGGATGACATCGGACGGCGGATTTGACGCACAAACCGGCCGAGGGGCATACATTAAGCCGAAAACTTACATATTCTCAGGGTAAGGGCTTCCATTTTCAACTTAGTTTGCTCGAATCGGACACCGTACGGCAAAGTTAGGCTTTTTTAAGCCTCCCAAGCTGTGGGTTTCCGGCCCCTATCCCACCCACGTCAAGCATCTTAACGGCACATGCCATCACACCCACGTGCTCCCATGTTTGCGGACAACATGCTGGGATAATAGAAACCCATGTTGTGTCGCCGATTTCGGGAGTATTCACGAGCCGAAGTGTGGAAAATCCGAATTCCGGGGCGCCCGAATGCCCCGTAAACCCTAATACGTCAGATCGTAGCCGTGACATGCCCATTTGTGCCCCGCTTCAAATGTCAACACAAGTTTCGGTCCGCCTTTTCAACGAGCTTAAGTTCAGATAAACCCTAGAAACCCTAAATGATAAACACCCGCCCTACGCAAAAGGCCCTATTTCACTATAGCAGACTTTGTGGGAAGAGTGTATATTTTTCCGGGCATATTTAGGTTTTTCTTTTTGCTTGGTGGCCTCCACTGCTATTTCCTTGTAAGAATTTGATTAAACTTTTTTTGCGCCCCCGGGACAAGGGATTGGCAGGTAAGCCCGCACCCGCACACTCTACATGCGGGGTTTTTCAAGCACGATTGAGAGCAGAAGTTTAAAACAAACCTCAAACTTATCATCGATCATGCTCCAAGGTAGGTGACGTTCGTATGAGTGCATTACGTACCATTGTGCGAGAACCGTACCGTACCGCGCTATTATATCATCAGTCGCCGACAAACATCCCCAATCCAAAGTTATATGAACCAACTGAAACGCCTCCGCTATCTCAACGGCACACGCTCCTCCGGCATCACCTATGGCTCCGCCTGGGCACCCTACCTTCGTACCACCATGACTACCTTCTCATACACGGATTGGGCGGCCGACACGACTAGTCGTCGCTGCCAGTCCTATGAGATAGTCATACTCAACGGCGGTGCCATCAGCTGGACCTCCAAACAACACGACGTCGTCGCCTTATCAACCATAAAGGCCGAATATGTCGCCCTCACTCGTGCAACCCAAAGCGCAGCACACTTCCGCCACTTGCTCGAGGATGTTCACCATCGCTAAAACGGACCCACCACTGTGTAAGAAGACAATGAAGGCGTTGTCATACTCGCGAACAAGCCCATGGCCTGGCACATGACCAAGCACATCGACACTCGCCACCACTACACCATAGCACTCGTTAACGCGCATACCATCGCCGTCATCTCTATCCCCACTTCCGACATGCTTTGCCGATGGACTGACCGAGGCTCTTCCTCAAACCAAGCACTCCATGCTCTTTAAGCACTGCCTCGGGTCACCTCCCACTTCCGGTCAATTAACTAGAGGGGCTTTCATAATACATCAATACCCGTGCATGTTAGTCATGCCAGTGCGCGCTCTGTGCGCACTTTGTACCAACTGTATAGCATCGGTTGCGTGTGTGCAGCCGACATTTATGTAACCATTACCAACCTTTCTCTCCTGTTACACACATGGTGTTGTCGCTTCCTTGCATCCATATGACTGTTCTCCAACAATAATTTACAAGTCGCATGTATATCCCGCGCGGGGGCGCCAAGAAAAAAGCATGTATTACGCTGCTTTTTATATTTTAGTGTCCGTACCTATGTTTCATATTCTGACCACCTGATGCTATGGCATGTAATTACAATAAGCAACTACGGGCCCATAACCTTGGAACTATATTCAATACCTTGGTACTAGGCATGTGTCGGTTCGGCTGACAATGTGTGAAGCCCCTAAGGGATTACCTATTTCGCGCACCTTTCGAAGAAGGTTAAGTAGCCTATGTGCAGGTATTCGTTGCACGCTTAATGCAACTTTCGCTCGAGAAGCAAGGTGTCGAGCTATGTCGTCCGTGAGGTTTTAGAGCCTTCGCTCCTCGATGTCTTTGGGGGGGGGGGAGCAGTGTAATCCGGCGGCAACGACTTCGTTGTAGTCCATAAAGTCAACGGATTCGGGCCCGTGTGGGTCGAACCGGTCGTTATGCATGTCAATCGGCTGCGGAAGGGCTCCCGTACCACCCACCGTCGCAGTAGCGTGGGTGGGAATGCACTGCTAAGATACATGATATTCAACGGCTGCATGTTGTAGCAAATGGTAAACACATAAGCAAGATGCACCTATAGCTTCGTAATAAGCCGTCGCTCGAAGGGGCTCTCATCTTGAATGTGTTCCGTAGGTCTTTTGTCTGCATATGTACGGGTTATGTCGGCGCCGGGCTCGGTCGCTTGCTGGGCTTCACAAATGGAGGTGGCGACTGGGAACGAGGGGAAATACCATGTGACGCTCGGGTGCGCAGGAGATGATGTAAGCCGACATTCTACTCGTCTACAAGGGACGTGGCTACAATGATGGCGGGCGCAAATTGCGGAGTGACTTACAAATCAATATGACCGTCTAGTAAACTACTAATGTCATGTGCTATACCGTAGTCAATGATACGTTGTCGGCAGTTTTCTTATACCAACACCTACCCGTACCGTTATGGGAAATAAGTGCAACCTTCGAGCTTGTTTGGGAGGCATGGACGCTTTGGGACTTGTCGATGAATATGCCTAGCAATTTAGCGTTCATAATTCCTGCGAACACTCGGGTAGGATTGCTAGGCGTGAAATGCTGAGAGAAGGAATTGGTGCCGGAATAAAGTGAGATATATTTTTATAAGAAAAGGCATTGAAAATCACCAAACAAAAAGGAGCAAGGAGGAAAAAACCCAAAATGCTTAAGCCCGGAAAAATGGTAATGCTGAAATCGCCTACGCATGGACTGACGATATCCGCTATAAGCCTTCGCATCGGCACTAGAAATTAAAGATCAAGCATCAATTGCAATGCATCAAGCTTTCATCCATAATCCGTTTTATTATTCTCCTAATTCGTGGAGACATCGATTAAATAGGTAACTAATTCTTGGATGCATTGATCATATAAAATACTAATTTATGGACGCATCGATTGAATAGGGCACTAATTCATGGATGCATTGATGCGGGTAATGCGGGGCGAATGCATTGATGCATCAACATCGGTCTCCTCAACGCTTGCAATTTGTATAAAAAATGAGCCGGATTAGCACCGGATGGTAGCCGTGTCTATAGTTTAACAAGTCTTTCTTGTTATTGACTTTTAGAGTAATTCTGTTTTAAAACCTTCGAAGGGAATGCATCGATGCGACCGATGTCCCGGAATTGTATTGGCAATTCGTTGTACATCGACTGAATACATCACAAAATGACTATAGAACTAATTTGTTACAAGAAAAAGCAGTGGAGGCCACCAAGCAAAAAGAGAAAAAGAGGAAAAAAACCCTAAGCCCGAGGAACAAGAAGGCATGTCACAACATCAGCACTGCCCTCTTGAACAGCGTCGTGTTGATAGGAACCCAGAGTGCCATGAAGAGCAGTAGAAAGACGTTGCATTGTTAGCAACCGCCTCCTTATGTACTGTGCTTATGTACATTGTAGCTATTGTCTTGCCCTAGTCTTTGTGTTGCACTGCCGGCGGTCATGTGCGTGCCGCCGGTGCCGGCCGGCCGGGTCATCCGTTGCCTTGCCGGTCGCCACCCTTCTCTGTTCACTCCGTTTCTCCCCACAGCTGGCCCCCTTGTGGGGCCTGCTCGACTATCCCTTGTAACTTTCCTGCTTCCTCTATCGAACCCTTATCCATGGTTCTACAGGTTATGGGCTCCTCCACTTGGTCACCCGGGATATTTTTCTTCCTTTGGGGAACATCCGGTATCTTCTAGGCACACCGGCAGTCACTTTCTCTCGACACTGGCCCGTCCATAGGCCGGCAGTCATTGTGGCACTTCTCTCTCTCCTCACTAGCCCTGTGGCGGTTAGCCTCTGAAAGCTAAACGCTAGCACAAATCTGTTCTAGTCTGTCTAGCTCTGTGTCGTAAGATTGCAATTGATGTTGTCGAGAGGTAATTGATGAAAGATGTTTCACTGCTGTACTTGGGCAGTAGATGTTGTAAATGAACAAAGGAATTGTTAAAAGGTTCTGTCACCTCCCTCTACTGCACTGGGCTTAAATAGGTTTCAGCCCAGACTGGTTACGCCTGCAAGCTATGCTTACGTGTCAGGCGTTAGTGCTGTTCAACCGTCGTCATCTGCCTCGAGACGCGGCCTGCCTAGCATTGGGTTTCACGACGCGGCTCCTTCTGCATTGGAGAGCTCGTTCTGGCGCGTCATCTGGCTAGTTAGATTAATTATGCATATCTGTACGTACCGGGAGGTACTGGTCGTACTGTAGCATCAGCACCATTACAATATTGCAGTAGCGACGTACCCACGAGTATACGTCCGTCCTGTGGAAAAGCACGAATTGGAATTCGTAACGAGTACCTGTACAATGTCCTGCAATGTACTGTTGCAGGACTGTACTCGTCACACTCGTACCCTCCCCCTCTTGACAGATCAATGAGGTCGCCGCGAGGCAGACCTCCGTGGTTCTTGGCTCCTTTACTGAAGCAATTACTGGGACTCAGGAATGCGCGCTGGGTGAGCGTGCATAAAATCAATGTACGCCTGAGTCTTGGCGAACTTGCGCCATTGGGGCGTCTCCAAGAATTCTTGTAACGCAACTGTTCGATGCACCTCGTTCAATCGGTGCCAGACAGGTGGAATGTCGTCATCACTGAAATGCGTCATGAAGAGCAAATATTTGCCTCGTCGCCCAGGTAGCGACTTGATGCACACAGCAGAGATGTGTGAGATGTCAAACTCCTCGTCGTCTCCTTCAGGGACAGTCACCGGGACAGCTGGCCGTAGCAGAGCGGTAGAGCAGGGTCTTAAGTTGTTAACGTGGAACACAGGATGTAAGCGTACTGTCGCTGGAAGTTTTAATCTGTAACTGTGTTTCCCAATCTGCTCCTCCACTGAAAAAGGGCCAAGCTGTCTGTCTCTGAGTTTCCTGTTCGGCTGTCCTCGCAGAAAAAGATTTGCTGTGACGACTGACACCTTGTCTCCCTTAGCGAAGTGTGGCGCTGTAGACGGTTCTGTGCGCGCTTGCATCTCGTTCTTGTGTAGTTGTAACACTGAGCGTACCAAGCTGTGTACTTCCTGTAACAATCTCAACCGTTCTGTTGCGTCTTGCGAAAAAGGAATCGATGGTCGCATGCTGAAGAGCAGGTCAGGAGGCTCCTCAGGAGAAAAACCAAAGTTAGCCTCGAACGGCGTGTGCTCAATTCCAAGTGCACGCGAAGCGTTGTACGCAAACTCCACTTGCGGTAAAAGTGTCGACCAGTTGGAGCCATCATAGCAACAGAAGCAACGAAGAAGCTGCTGAAACGTGCTGTTCACGCGCTCTGTCAGTCCGTCTGTTTCTGGGTGTCGGCTGGTAGACATGTTTAGTCGCGTTCCAAGGCGTCTCCACAATGTCTGCCAGAAGGCGCTGACAAATTTCGGGTCGCGGTCACTGATCAGCACTCGGGGCAGTCCATGTAAACGGTAGACTCCCTGTAAAAACAAAGTTGCAGTTTCTTCGGCAGTAATCGACTCTGTGCATGGCAGAAAATGGGCCATTCGAGTTAGATGGTCTACTACAATCAGCACACTGTTAAAGCCGTTGCTCTCAGGCAAGTGTGTCAGGTAGTCAAGACCAACTGTGTGCCACGGTCTGGGTGGAACAGGTAACGGGTAAAGAGTCGCGGCCATCTGAGGTCGAATCTTCGCTCGTCGGCACACGACGCAGCGTTCACAAAAATCTTTCACATCTTGGCGGATTCGTTTCCACCAGAATCTGTCGAGTGCTTTAGCAAGAGTGCTAGCAACTCCTCTGTGACCGGCTGACGAACTTTCGTGCAGCTCTGCGATCAATTTCAGTCGGAGCTCAGAGTTCTGTGGAATACAGAGGCGATTGAGACGCCAAAAGTACCCGTCTCTGGCTTCTATCCGGCTGTCTCTTGTCCACTCACCATCGTCCCCATAAAACGAATCTCGTGAGAACCCCTCGCGAATGAGATCAGCGAACTCAGGGCTCAGCTGCAACGCGTCAACAGTCAGTGAATTTAACTGTGCGTCTTCAAACAGCAGCTGGGACTTCCGTCGTAATTCTCGATCTGACGGAACCTCGCCATCCCAAAATAAGGGTACTGTGGCCTGAGGTACGAAGTCTGGTCGCCGGCTTAACGGGTCAGCTTCGTTCAGAGCTCCCTTGCGATATGCAAGTGTCATCGAGCCCACAAACGGTTGCAAATCCCGCAGGTATCTTGCTTGCCGCTTGTTCAGCCTGTTGTTCGGTTGCCTGAGCAGGTGCCGCAGTGTGTCGTGGTCTGTTACGACAAGGAACTTAGAACAGCCTTCAAGATAGCACCTCCAATGCTTGACAGCTTCGCATACGGCCAAAGCTTCTAAGTCGTACGCAGAGTAAGTGTTACCACGCTCAGCTGGATTCAGCTTACGCGCCCAGTAAGAGACTGGTTGAAGACCGCCTCCTTGGTCTTGCAACAGGACTGCTGCAATCCCCACTGTGGAAGCATCTGTAGCTACGGTGAACGTCGCGTCCGAGCCGACCTCCGGAAGGATCAGGCATGGCGCGGAAATGAGCCGTAACTTGAGAGTCTCGAAGGCTTCCAAACAGGCAGGCGTCAGCGTAACCTTCTGTGGCTGGGACTTCCGCAGTAAGTCCGTCAATGGAGCCGTAAGGTCGCTAAAATGGTGTATGAATCTCGCATAGAAGTTGCAGAACTGTACGAAACTGCGAACCTCCTTCTGCGTCTTGGGCACTGGCCAGTCTGCAACGGCCTCGACTTTCTTTGTGGAAACCGAAATTTTTCCGGCTGACACAGTGTAGCCCAGATACTCCATTTCTTGCAATCCGAAGAAGCATTTCTTAAGGCGCAATTTCAGCCCTTCCTCCTTGAATCGCTGTAGCACTAGACGCAGGTGCTCCAGGTGCTCTTCCAGAGTTCGACTGTAGATACAGACGTCATCCAGGTAGACTGTCACGAACTTATGTAAAAAGTCGCGAAGTATGTCGTTCATCATCCTCTGAAATGTAGCTGGTGCATTACACAGGCCAAACGGCATGGCGACCCATTCCATTAAGCCATCAGGGGTCTGAAAAGCCGTCTTGTGAACGTCCTGATCACGCACTCGAACTTGCCAGAATCCAGAAGCGAGGTCGAGGTGTGTGTAAAAGTTCGCGTCCTTAAGTTCGTCCAGTGTGTCGTCCACACGCGGTAGCGGGTAAGCATCTTTACGCGTAACCTCGTTAAGACCGCGGTAGTCAATGCAAAGACGTAGCGAGCCATCAGCTTTTCGCACAAAAAGAATTGGCGAGCCGAATTCACTGTAGCTGGGGCGTATCAACCCAGCTTCCACTGCGTCTTTAAGCTGTCGATTAAGCTCAGCGCGCTCTGCGGGTGACAATCTGTTCAGACGTTGACGTCGCATCGGGCCAATTGTTTCAATGGGATGATCCCACTGTCGGCTTACAGGTGGAGAGTCGACAGGTCGCAGTAACTCCGGGAAGTCATCAAAGAGTAAAGACCGGAAGTTATCACGTTGTTCTGCTGTTAGTTCCTCTCCAGTGTGAAAGTCTGTCGTTTGTTCAGCGACTGACGTAAGTTCAATGACGTAAAAATCAGCATGACGTCCTCTGCTGCGGCGCGTCTTGCGCATGAGCTTCTGAACTTTCGTAGACGACAGGAGTAGACACTCAGGGCGTCGTTCCTCGAGTGTAGTCTCCACAGCTGTGCCGTCCATTAGTGTAAAAATTCTGGTTGTACCAAATTGTAAAGAGGCCTGTTCGTCATCAAGCCATGGTAAACCCAGGATTAAATCAGCTGTGCGTAAATCACGTAAGACATAAAAAGTCCGGTGAAACTCGTGTCGAGCCAGCTCAAAAGTGACGTCGCAGACTGTCGTAGAAGTCACTCGTTGTCCATTAGCGAGTCGAACTGGGGTTTTACTGGCAGACTTCCGAGTCTGTAAAGCAAAGCGTCGTACAAAGTCCTCTGACACAAAATCAAGTGTCGCAGCACAGTCCACTAATCCAGAAATGTGGTGTCCGCCATCAGGAGTTTTCACAGTCAGCTCAGTTCGAATTAACGGGCGAGCTTCCGTGAGGTCAGTCAGTAGGGCTGTAGCTGTCGAAGAAAATTGTCGCAGCGTAGCGATGGACTGTTCCGAGTCGTCTGTTGGTACAGGTACCGAGTCGGGTTGATCAGGTGCTGTAGGTTCTGGTGAGTCGTTAAACGCACAATCTGCGTCGACTAACCACAGCTGTACAGGCCAAGGGGCTGGAGCAACCACCTCCTGTTGCGCTGGATTCTCCAGTGACTGACGTGTAAAAAGCTGTGTCCTTGCTGGGAATTCTTGATAGAGTTTCCAGTGCTTAGTCACCTGAGTAAATTTCGCCCACTTCGGTAGTACAAATACAGCCATCGTAGATGTCGGAGATGTTCGACGACAATCCTCAAAATGCTGCGCAATCTGCTCAGCTAACTCCCAGGGTGGGTTGATGAACACCCTCTCTCCTGTTAAGTCTCTGTCTAGAATCGAGTCACTCGGCGAACAGTGAGGTAAGTCACCGTGCGAGTTAAGACCTTCATCATCAGCACATCCTTCCAACGTGAAGTTGAATCGTGCATGCAGAGGGTCAAAGACTGAGTCAACCAGTTTCCAATCAACTGAACGTCTGGTTACAGGTTTACGACTCTGTCTCTGCTTAGTCTGACGACGACGACCTGCTACTTGCGTTACAGGTGTCGCAACTGTAGTCGATGGAGATGCCGAAAGGTTTATCGACGACCTCTGTCGCTAACAGTGTCTCAGAATGAACAGTAGATGTAGCCGGCTGCTCCAGTTCATTTGTAGAACAGCCTTGCCACCATCATTGCTTCTTAGGTTGCATTGGTGCCTTGCCTTTGAACTCCGGGCATTGGAACAAACGGTGTCCCTTCTTGTGGCACTTGAAGCAAAGTCCTTCGTCCATGTGTCGCTTACGCTCCTCAGCTGTCATTGCATTTGCGATTGAATTAAAATCTTCGCGACCGGATGGTTGACCACGTCCACCATTGTTGCCACCACGACCACCATTGTTACCACCTCCACGTCCACGTCCGCGGCCTCGTCCTCGGCCACCCTTGTTACGTTTCCAGACGTTAGAGGCTTCCTCAAAAGGGTCTTCAAGGTTGCGCTTGCGAGAGGATTGGGTAGATGGTCCAGCAGCAGACCTTGCATGCCTAATTCCGGCGAGTCTGTCACGACGTCATTCAGAAAGTTTTGTAGCTCCGCGAGCGTAATCTGGTAACCTAGTTGCGCTCGGTGTGATCTAGCCAGTCTCTGGAGGTCCACGTTTGCAAGACCAGTAATGAAGCGTACACACTGTACCTCCGCTGTCAGGTCTTGACGAGAACGGCGTAAGTAGTCGTTGTACTTCTTAGTAAAAAGCGCGTAACTCATCGTGTTGCTCTGTGTAAAACTTAGCAAAGCTTTAATTGCGTCATCCTGAATGTTCGGAAGAAACGTAGACTTGCGTATCTCCGCAACAAGCTCGTTGTACGTAGATGGAATTGGAGGACGATTTTTCCGGTTCAACCACCATCCACCAAGGAGTCCAGAAAACTGTGAAGTAACCCAGAACACTGCATCGTACGAGTCAGCTGCAATCCCAAGCATTACAAAACGCTGAGGCTGAGCTTCGAGCCAATCCTCCAGTACAGGTGGGTCTTGACCATTCTGGTACGGTGAAGTAATGGCAGCCTTACGCTGAGTCTCCGTAAGAGTCACTGATAGTCCTGCCAAGTTGTGGGTAGGCATCGGCATTCCCACTCGTAAATCTGTAGGTCCCACTCCAGTCAGTCGGTTGATGTGTCCAACAATCAGCAGCCAGACAGAACCAGAGTCGACCGTTGTAAACCGGGGGTACATGTGGAGCTGTCTCGGGATAGACGTGTCTTCATGCATGACTGGAACATGTTGTGTCATTGCTCGATAGAAAGATTCCCACTGAGTCACGTAACCAAAGTGAAGTAAATCACTCTTGTGCTTCTCAGCACGAAGTAACCCAGTCTGTGCAGGCGTAAGTGTCAGACCGTCAGTGTTGATGATTTCCGGGACGACGTAAGTGCCATCCGGATTAACTGTCGACTGTTCCAAAACAACCTGCTCGACCTGAGCAGGTGTACGTAAGTTGCTCGTAGCAAACAGGACAGGAATAGACGCAGAGTACACGGAAACAAGCTGTCGTCCTTGAGGTAGCGTAACGTTCACAGGTTCACCACTCAACAGCGTCAAATCATCCGGTGTCAAAACAAGACCGGTCTCCTCGTGTAATTCGCGAATAGCAGCGTCGACAGGCTCTTCGTTGGGTAAGACAGAGCCAGCAGGGAACCAAGTTCTACCAGTACGAGGCTCACGCTGAAACACCAACTTCAAATCCGACCGTTTAGTTCCTCCAACGTGAATTACCAACACCACGTAATGACCAGGTCCAAGAGAAGCCATCTCAACTCAATCAAACAACGTCGAGCAGTTCAATAAGCGAACGAAAGCGTGCGTCGACCAAAGAGCTCCGAAACCAGTGTGGCGGTTAGCCTCTGAAAGCTAAACGCTAGCACAAATCTGTTCTAGTCTGTCTAGCTCTGTGTCGTAAGATTGCAATTGATGTTGTCGAGAGGTAATTGATGAAAGATGTTTCACTGCTGTACTTGGGCAGTAGATGTTGTAAATGAACAAAGGAATTGTTAAAAGGTTCTGTCACCTCCCTCTACTGCACTGGGCTTAAATAGGTTTCAGCCCAGACTGGTTACGCCTGCAAGCTATGCTTACGTGTCAGGCGTTAGTGCTGTTCAACCGTCGTCATCTGCCTCGAGACGCGGCCTGCCTAGCATTGGGTTTCACGACGCGGCTCCTTCTGCATTGGAGAGCTCGTTCTGGCGCGTCATCTGGCTAGTTAGATTAATTATGCATATCTGTACGTACCGGGAGGTACTGGTCGTACTGTAGCATCAGCACCATTAATACGTCCGTCCTGTGGAAAAGCACGAATTGGAATTCGTAACGAGTACCTGTACAATGTCCTGCAATGTACTGTTGCAGGACTGTACTCGTCACAATCATGTGTCGCCGGTCAGGGACTGGATCCGGATCCTAAGGAGCCGCGAATCCACGAGACTACTCGGGTTCGGACTTGGTCTCGTGGGTCCGGACCCTAGAATCACAGGTAATCGCGGGGTCCGGACCCTAGAATCATAGGTAATCGTGGGGTCCGAACCCTAGGTTCAGTAGGTAATCGCGGGGTCCGAACCCAAGGTTCAGTAGGTAATCGCGGGGTCCGAACCCTAGAATCACAGGTACTCGCGGGGTCCGAACCCTAGGTTCAGTAGGTAATCGTTGGTTCCGGTACCAGTTATTGTAAGTAATCGTTGGCTCCGGTACCAGTTATTGTAAGTAATCGTTGGTTCCGGTACCAGTTATTGTAAGTAATCGTTGGATCTGGTATTCATCGTACTTTAATGGATCCGCGGTAATCGCGAGTACCTCATCCTCGCAAAACGACGTGGAATCGTGATACCCAATCAGTACTCACGATTCCGAGTATCTCACGAATCTGTGGTTGCCCGAAGTGACACGCTGTTTTTTTGGGAGGTATTTGGCAATGCAAATCTGCTGAGGTGTATGTCTAGGATTGGTTCAATAGCCCTGATTGTTGTCATTCCGCAGCCTTGATTCGATTGTAGCCCACCCAAAGGCTATTTAAACGGTGCGTACGCGCTTGCAATCCACCATAATCTGCCCGTCCACATCCAATCCTTTCATAGTTAGCAACAATGGCGGGGCAAGCGGGAAGTAGTAGACCGTCTAGATCAGGGAAGAGCTTGTCATCGACGGCTATCCAACGTGCAGAAGAGGAGCTTGTTTGGAATTCAGATAGGGTGTTTAGGACACCTCAGTCAAAAACAGGTGCAGATCCGTATAGTAATAAAGGGCAGTATGTAGTTAAGAAAATTGTTAGCCAAGGAAAAAGGTGTGGAATGTTGACGTATAAAGTTATGTGGGAAGGCCTGCCGGAGGAAGCCGCCACTTCAGAAACCGAGGTCAACGTAAGGCGGCAAGGCAATTGGTCCACTCTGCTTGAAGATTTTCACAACGAGCAAGAGAAAGTTGAAGAGGTAAGCAAGAGTTCCCCCCCCCCCCCCTCTGCTCTGCCCTCACCCCCGAGTTAGCTGCGTTGTGATGTTCGGTAGCGCCGCATTGCGCCCCCTCCCCGCCTCCGCCCGCACTTTTATGTCTGTTTATTTGCACTATCGAAGCCATATTGCGTTGCAGTTGAGCTTGTCGACACTTTGTTATCGCTAATCTGTGATGCTTTTCTGTTCCTTGCTTTCCCACATAAAATGTTACTTTGTCGTTAAGCATATTGTTGCACTGTGCTGTTCGGTAGCGCCGCATGGCGCCCACTCCCCGCCTCCGCCCGCACTTTTACGTCTTTGTTTATGTGCTCTATCGAAGCCATAGTAATAGCGTTGCAGTTGAGCTTGTCGACACTTTGTTATCGTTGTTTTGTGATGCTTTTCTGTTCTTTGCTTTCCCACATAAAATGTTACTTTGTCGTTAAGCATATTGTTGCACTGTGCTGTTCGGTAGCGCCGCATGGCGCCCACTCCCCGCCTCCGCCCGCACTTTTACGTCTCTGTTTATGTGCTCTATCGAAGCCATAGTAATAGCGTTGCAGTTGAGCTTGTCGACACTTTGTTATCGCTGTTCTGTGATGCTTTTCTGTTCTTTGCTTTCCCACATAAAATGTTACTTTGTCGTTAAGCATATTGTTGCACTGTGCTGTTCGGTAGCGCCGCATGGCACCCACTCCCCGCCTCCGCCCGCACTTTTACGTCTCTGTTTATGTGCTCTATCGAAGCCATAGTAATAGCGTTGCAGTTGAGCTTGTCGACACTTTGTTATCGTTGTTTTGTGATGCTTTTCTGTTCTTTGCTTTCCCACATAAAATGTTACTTTGTCGTTAAGCATATTGTTGCACTGTGCTGTTCGGTAGCGCCGCATGGCGCCCACTCCCCGCCTCAATAGCGTTGCAGTTGAGCTTGTCGACACTTTGTTATCGTTGTTCTGTGATGCTTTTCTGTTCTTTGTGTTCTTTTCTGTTCTTTCGCTACAATTTCATGTTTCCATTACTAACTTTTGATCGGTGCATTGTGTTTCTGCAGGAGGCACGAAATCGAGAGGCGAATCGGATAAGCAGGAAGAGGAAGAACCGACTGCAAGCTAAAGCCACTGTAACATCAAACGAGGTTGAAGAAGGCATCGAAGAAGATAACGAAGGCGATGAAGAGGTCATCGTGGATGACGACTTGGCGCCGCCGAAGAAGAAGATCTACAATGCTCAATGCTGGAATCATTTCCAGAAGCCAAAGAAGTTCCCCAATGGTGTCATGTATGTCGTATGTAAGTTGTGTCCAAAGGAAGTCAAGCTCAAGTACAGCGGAGGGACCTCTAATCTTATCAAGCACCTCAGATGTCGGCATAAAGGTGAGTACAGACAGGACTTGGCTACTGGTGAAAACATTCAAGTTGGGGATGTCTATGTCCCCACCGTGATCAAAGCAAAGGTAAGTCATGTCCCATTGTGATTGTATAGTAGCATGTTATTGACTTAATGATGGCATGTTATTGACCTTTCATTCGTTGTTGACTCTATTCGTAGGTTTGTGCGAAAAGGAAACAGTACCTTGACGAGTTGATAACAATTTGGGTGGTCAAGCGATGTCGGCCATTCGGGATCATGGAGTCGGACACAAAGCTCAAGGATGTGATGTCTGCTATTTCGGGAGGCGCATATAGCGGTCCATGTCGTGAGACGGTAATGCGTTGCATGGCATCCTTGGCTCAAAAGGTAATTACTGTTGGTTTATTTGAATGTATGACTGCATTGCCTTTAAAAATAACTAAGGTAATTAATTTTGCTTGTTTCAGACACTTGTTGAAACAGGAGTCATGATGAACGGGTTGTTTCAAGACGGATTGAAGCCGTGCATATCTGGAGATATTTGGGGGGAGAATTCTGTTTCATTGTTGGCGGTAATGGTGCATTGGATCGACGGATCGTGGCAACTTATGAAGCGCTTGGTTATTTGCGAGCCCTACGGAAAGGTTTCCCACACAGGTGAGAATATTTTGCAAACGACAAAGCGCAGACTTGCTGGAGTGAATGTGGGAGAGCTTGTCGAAGCAGACGACTTGGAAGGCGTCGAAGCTGTGGACACTGTGTATGAATCAATATTCAGTAAGGTAAGAGTTAGTTTAGATTTTGGCTTTTTGTTTTTGCTTGTTATGTATGTCTGTGAATGAAGATGGTTTGACGGTTGCCTAGGTGTGCGACAATGGAGCAAACATGAAGAAAGGATGGGGTGCATTGGATGGACATACTTGTGTTACTCAAAAAAAAAGACATCCTACCGTCACTAAAGACAGTAAAAGATCCAAAGTACTACTAAAGTACTACTGAACCTCAAAAAACGGGGATGGGTCGGTAGCTCGAATGAGCAACGCCGATCGTCTTCGCTCTGGGCCTGGCCTCCCATCGAGCGCAAGACTGGTGGACAGGGCCGCTGAACAGCGTGTACCATTCACCTCTCCCCACCCGAGCCTAGCTCAAAATGGTCAGTGGATCCGTAGCGACACCAGACGGTACACACTCAAAGGCGCAGCTTCCAGGGATTTGAATTTCATCCCCCCGACAGCTATCGCGCCATCCACTTCGAAAACCACACATGTACCCGTCAAAGTACTGCGGAACCCTCGCGATACACATCGCTTACAAAACACTTCTCTACCAGAGGCCGGCGCGCTCTATCGCGCCCCTCCGAGCGTCCGGACGTCACTGTCCGCCGCCAACATCCATCAAACCCAGGTCCCATCAGGCCTGGTCGCGTGCCGCCAACACGCGCACTACTCTCAACCTTCGACTCCAAAAGCCACACACACGTCAACTACTTATCCTCCACACTCGACATCCTGCTCGACTACCATGTCTTCAAACTCCACCCCCCCCCCCCACCTACAAACAGGTGCTCGTGAGGGATCCCCCGCTCCACGGCCGCTTCACGGACATATACCACCCCAGGAACAAACTCGCGGGTCACCCCTTGACCCCGTTCCTCTCGACCTCTCAACTTCCCCACCCCCAACAGATACTGGGAACACCTATGGACCCACTCCCACTCCGTCGCGGACTCCAAACCCCCCTTGTCCTGTCCATCCCGCGGTCAACTGAAAACACCGGACAGGCCGACGACTTCTCCACCAGAACGATCGACACGCTCCTCCTTACAGGCCAGTACTCCTCCACCCCCCCTCACATAGCCCGCTTCTGGCTCCACGGAGTCTTCATGCCGGACCCGCCGCACCCCGACCCGATCGCATCCGCCTGCTCGGTGGCCCGTCGCTGGCTCCTCGAATGCGTCAACGACCTCACCGATCTCCCCAACCGCATCAAAAATATAATTGGCAAGGAACTCGTCCACCACACGCGCTGGTCAGCGCACTCCTCTCGCACACACCACCCAACAGCCCCGAAAAGCGACGATCGCACCCCCCTACCGGTCGAACTCCATTCGGGCTTCCAGGAGGTCTGCCTGGCTATCCCCACCTCCTGTATAACGGTCGGACTCCTGTACCAACTAACTTCACACCAGCGTGAATTTAATTCGGCCGGTCCAGTGCCCCCCTCTCTCACCTCCTCCCCTTCACTATTGCGACAACTGAGTCAGCAGAAAATTCGCTTCCTCCGCGACGCCTCAGCTCCTGAAGTCTCAGGTCGTCGTGTAAAAATCCGATCCCCCCTGTTCTCCGGTATCACCGGCCAAGAGGTGATCGCCCTCCTACAGGACCTCCTCACTTCCGACCTCACAGCGGCTCTCACCTCAACCGGTTCAGCCCCCTCGACTCACCCACAATGCAGACTCGAGGACCTCCCCGAACAAGCGCAGTTCATCCTTCAATTCGCGGACGCCATCCAACCGCTGGACACCCCAACCCCGATCGAGGCCGACCCCTCCTCATTCTGGGTGAATATCCTCCACCTGCCCAAGAATCCCATTCATTCACAATCCGGTCCTGTATCACATCCCATTTTTTCATTCACACCTCCTGGAACCGTACCCCCTGACAATCACCTTCACACCATCACCATCACACCCCCCCCCGTCTCTGGCCTTGTTCCCGGCATCTCATGGGCTGACACATGCCTCACCACAGTCCTGATACAGTCCCGCCACTCTCTCTCCCTCCCAAGCATACACCCCGACGGCACTATTCCCCCATCACACTGGCTACACACCCTCCTGTCCCAAACAGCCACCGAATACCTCACACACAACACACCCACATCCACCGCCCCCCCCCAACACCCCCCCAGCCTCTATCACTACACAACCCTGAAAAAGTTCCCGGACGGCTCATACTTTCGCTCACACCCCTCCAACTCCTCCACCATCACCACCAGCATACAAATCTCCCTCAGCCCCGAAATGTACTGCATCCTCATCTCAACCAACGGCACTATCACGG